>OMNN01017863.1:1294-15217 GCA_900302755.1 Chromis chromis
CATCTCAAATGTGAGGATTTGATAAATCAACCCTTATGGTTTTTTCAGTATCAATTCTGATTTTAGTAATCAAGACCATACAGTGGTGACTACAGATAGAGAGAGACGGCTGCATCAGACGAAGAAGTGCATTTTAAAAATATTTTATCATGATTCATATTTTAAAAACAGCTGTAGTTAGAGTAATGCTGAATATTGTAGATGCTGCCTGCACATTTGAAGACATTAAATTGGGGTACTGGAAATTACAACAGGCATTTTTTTCACTATTTTTTGACATTTTATGACAAAATTTATCAATTAATTGAGAAATTATCAGCAGGTTAACTGGTCGTGTAAGTATTGTTGCAGCCCTTGAGAAATGCCCACAAAAACTACAACATCGTCCACCATGAATAGGCTGATACTAAGTCTTGTCCACTCGTCCTTTCTAGATCCTGGAGGTCCCACCTTCACCATCGGGAAGTCAGTGTGGCTGCTGTGGGGAATCGTCTTCAACAACTCTGTCCCTATTGAGAATCCAAAGGGCACCACTAGTAAAATAATGGTCCTGGTCTGGGCTTTCTTTGCTGTCATCTTCCTTGCTTCCTACACAGCCAACCTGGCTGCCTTCATGATCCAGGAGCAGTACATCGACACAGTCTCTGGACTGAGTGACAAAAAGGTACAGACCTCTGTCATTGACAGTCCTGTGCGTGTTGCTGTGTTTAATGTAGAGATTAGGAAAAACACAAAGTGGTCTATTTTGGGTGTGTAAACAACGTGTGGTGGAGCTATGAAAGGTAAATATCCAGAAGTGGCAATGTCATGGCTGTGACTTTTCACTTTGCCTGCAAAATATAAAAGGGCTCATAGTGTAAGTGGTGAAATTGAATTACATACCCAGACTCTTTATAAGGGATGTCAATGGAAAGCCTATGAAATGTAATACCCAAGTGGATTTTCTGGGGAGACAGTGATTATAATTTCCCGGCATTATCTTATGCATATTTGTCTGGCCTGGGGATGTGTTTTATAGGAGTATTGACAAGGAAATCCGTGTTAAACCATCAGCACAAAAAATGATTTGTAGACTCTTAGCTTCCAGGCAACTGAGGGGATTAAAGAGGCATTTGAGGAAAAGACCAAGCTGTCCACTGCTCATTACGATTCCAGCAAAGTCATTTAAAATTCTTGTTTCATTATACATTAACTCTGCGATGCAGTGAAAGAAACAGAGCTATTTTGACAGTGAGCCCATAGATTATTGAACAGTGCTCTGCGTGGCAGCATGGTGGGAACAGAGGGCTGAACTGCTGTTTGTCCAGCTGTGCTGAACCCCTCAGGTTAAGTAAATGTAAATGAGGTACAAGATGAAGCCACAGAAAGTGACCTTGTATCAGAAGAGAGAGTGATAAAGACGAGCAGAGCTACTCTAAGGACACTGTGCTGTGTTAAGGCAGATGATTACCTCATTCCTACAGAACAGACACTTCACTTATAAGAACAGTCCTTGTGAGTGGGCAACACATCATGTTGAGGCTGACATCGCCCAACCTCCTTCAACCCACCTCACTACATCTCCTCCCTTTGTAATACTAGGAAGTTGTATGCAGAATACCTTTCAGCAACATGCTGTCAAGCTATAGAAAAGCTCAATCCAAGCAGAGATGTGAAGACTGTTCCACCAGAAAAACAACAGCATTAGCCATTGGGTAGCACACTTTGAACAACCAATATTTACAATTTCCTGAAACAATTACTTTAACACCAAGGTCAAAGCAGCAGAACATCACTGTAGCACTGAAAACCATATGGAGGAGAGGCTGTAGCAGATGTCTGGGAATTTCAAGTGTGTTCTAACCGTGTGTGCTGACGGATGCAAACTCTGAAAGTAGACAGTGGACACCCACTGGGTTCTAGTCATACAATAGGTAAGCATCGGCCTGCTATACAGATGGTCACATTTCTCCCATATGAACCCAGAAAATAAGACGGGGCTCCTGTGGATGTTTATTAATGGATGACTGTGACTTTGCACTTTTTACAGAATACAGCAGCTCCTTACAAACTAGGCTGTCGCAGTAAATCAATGGAATTACTCCAGAGGTGTGTTGAGCACAGTAAAAGACAAAGCACAGGATTTTTGAAGGATTTGGAACCTCTAATTATGTTTGGGCATGTACAAAAGTAGCTCCAAAGCCTGACAGCAACTACAATTCCAACGCTTGAAATTATAAATTTATATGGGTGTGGAGGATGGGGACTCTCCTTGCACAGCGTCTCCTCATGACAGGCATTGGTTTATGGTTTTAAGCACCAGTTGTTTTCTGGTGCAGGCGTAGTTGGCGAGCATGCTGTGCATCCACTCTGCATGGTCAAAAATGTTGGTATACAAGCGGAAATCCACGGAGAGGTCCGTATGGAAATGGTGAATTTGGGTGGATGACTAAATTTACCTCACACGTACCTTTGTCACGCATACAACAGAAACACTGGTCCGTTATACTGTTTATTAACATTTTATTAACATACAGTCCTGGTTAACTGATGCATCTAAAGAGTTACGCAGCTACCTGCCACTAACTGGAGCTGCAGCCCCCTACTCCCGGCGCGTATTGTACATCATTAAGAGGGAAAGTGCAAGAAATGACAGGAAAACGCATAGATTTATGTCAAACAAGGCTGCAAAGTAACACTGCAAGGTAATGTACTGTTTACTACTATGAGAACTCACATCCCAAACGCCCGTTCTGGGGCAGCAAAATCCCTGCTTGAATTTCAGAAATGCAGGTAAGGTTGTATGGAGGCTGTGTCATAGTAAACTGACATTTAACCAGTCAAATGGAGCAATGCGTAACCACATTCAGCACATATTAAATACACAGGAATACAAAGTGCAAAAGTGCAAAATAATCGCATTGAGATTGGAGCACAACCAGTCAACCAGCCTAAATTTAAATTAATGTTAAATCAAAAGGGAAATTACTTGCTAGGAACATCTATCAAGCCCAAACTCTAGCTCAAATTGTTCCTCTACTTGTGTACGGTGAAGGTATTAGCAGAAGGTTAATGAAAAAGTGTGATTTTTGCATTTCCATCCATCCCACTTCTATTCCTTACAGATGATTAAATGCATATAGTACTGCCAAAAGCAAAAAGATAAAACAAGAAGTTAATTTCTTACTGCAGACAAGGACAGGATGAAGGAAATTTGGATCCCTCTGGACACAGTGTCCTGGACACGGAGTTCATTTCTATTGTCGGATCTTTGGATTGTAGAGTTAGATATGTAAATTACCAGAGCAAGAAGCCAGCAGGATAACTATCAAAAAAGCAGTTAGGAGTTGAGGGCAAAATCACACAAACGTTAACATGGTCAATGTCATTATATTAGTATTTCTGAGCTTTTTATCTGGGCCGTTCAGATCTTATGGCTTTAATGAAATCACTCAACATCGGGTTGATGGAACAAAGTGAATTTGACCATATGCACAATTACAAGGTCATTACAGTGATTATTACTCAGGTCTGATGTTTTTCAAGAACAAATTGATTTCAACAATTTTTTACTCACTTATATGGGTATTCAGTCAAAAACACATATCTATTTTGTTATTCTAAACTCTTATTCTACCTCCCTCAACAGTTTCAAAAGCCACAGGAGCAGTACCCTCCGTTCCGCTTCGGTACAGTCCCAAATGGCAGCACAGAGCGCAACATAAGGAGTAACTACCCCGAGATGCACTCCCACATGGTCAAATACAACCAAAAGGGAGTAGAGGATGCCCTTAACAGCCTCAAAACAGGGTAGGTGTCTGCCAAGAATTGTAAAACAACATATACAGTGGAAGGGAGAGCCAGAGCGGAGTCAAACAGTTACATGATGGCCATTTGAGTAAAGATTCTTTTCTTCACTCTGCTAGGAAACTGGATGCTTTTATCTATGATGCTGCTGTGCTGAATTACATGGCTGGCAAAGATGAAGGCTGCAAGCTGGTGACCATTGGCAGTGGGAAAGTGTTTGCTACCACTGGTTATGGCATC
Source organism: Chromis chromis (assembly GCA_900302755.1). Taxonomy (NCBI): domain Eukaryota; kingdom Metazoa; phylum Chordata; class Actinopteri; family Pomacentridae; genus Chromis; species Chromis chromis. The sequence continues at coordinate 5,321 of OMNN01017863.1, forward strand.
GCCCTGCAGAAGGATTCACGCTGGAAACGACCCATCGACCTGGCCCTGCTCCAATTCCTGGCTGATGGTAAATTCTTCATCTATATACAACGGATGCTGAGTTTCATCAAATTTGACCATATAATAAAGGTGTTTGTTCCCATAAACCTGAATAGGAATAACAGGATTGAATGAATAAAAACAGCTATAATTTACTGTAATGACACAATAAAAGGTACCATACTCATAAAAGCAAGACAGCAGCAAGGGGGAATAGGGATAAATACAGGCTACAAAATATAATATTGTAGTGAAATTTACTGATAAAAAGACAGGTCATCAATGCATTTCACTAAAAACCAAGTTTCAAGAGGTGATTTACCTTATGGCACTTATTCTGCTACCCTCAGCTCCTTAGGCAACTTATTTCAAAGCCTCAGGCAAAAGCTTCGTCACCTTTGGCAGAATATGCAATGAGTAGTAAGACGGGTAATAATGCACATTGCATAATGTCAGACAGAGGCCATAGACAGGGCTGTTTATTATTACTTCTCACATCAGCAGCAAAATCATGTCATTTAGACAGAAAGTACTTTTGTTTTTGGTGACAAACAGCTGGGATACACAAAAAACTAACAGGGGAAATATTTCTTTGAGACCACTATTAGCTGGCATATGCAATGATTTAATAACTTAAGAGAATCCACGCTGTGCAAAATATTTTTTTTATTGGCAAATAAATAATGATCTAACGCGTTTTTATGAAAGAGGTTCTCCAGTAACAACATGAGGGGTTTGTACTCCAACAGATATCAGTGGCATCAGAGAAAATTAATGGGGTGAGAAAGCTGGTTCATGATGTTTGTTTTTTTATAATGTATCAGATAACCCTACCACTTCAGACGAAATAAAAATCAGTATTTGAACTGGTCACAACCAGTGCAACAGGGGTAGCTTTGTTTTATAGGGTCACAAGTTAAAAAGCTACAGACATTGGCCTGATACTAGTTTCAAATTTGCTGCAGTCATTATTTGCTTTTCTTCTTTTAAGACCAACTGCTGTGTAATCTGGATTTTCAATTTGCTCGGCCTCAAAGAGGAGAACCAGCGTTATTCAGTTGTATCTGGGGTGCTGGTTATTTGAGAGAATTTCATTATCCCATGCAAATGCATTTCATAGGAGATTGGAGGATGTTCCATTACTCACTCAAACCCAAATAATACTAGTGTTATGCAAATAGGGTTTAAGCCTGTATTCTGTGCTCTCCCCTCACAGGTGACACACAAAAGCTGCAGACCGTCTGGCTCACAGGTATTTGCCGTAATGAAAAGAAAGAGGTCATGAGCAGTAAGCTGGACATTGACAATATGGCAGGGGTCTTCTATATGCTGCTCGTCGCCATGGGCCTGAGCCTGCTGGTTTTTGCTTGGGAACATCTGCTCTACTGGAAACTACGACATTCAGTCCGCAAATCAGAGCGTCTGGATTTCCTCCTAGCTATCAGTCGAGTAAGTAATCCTCACATATGAAACACAATGTAGGATGTAGTTCCTTACCTTTGTATGATATTTAAATATTTGGTCCTTGTAAAGTAATAGCAGCAACTTGAGCAGTTGCAAAGCCTGTCTCCTGAGGTATCCTTCAATACACAGCTTTACAAATATTGAAAATCCAGTAAGTCAAATCAGTACACAAGCACAACAGTTCAAGGCCAGCAACAATAAAAAAGACAGTAAAATAAAATGAGCTTAAGGCAATAAAAGGAGTTCATGGATACTTGCTGAAATAAAGCGATGGTCATGATGCCTGGGCAACAGAATTTAAATTGCCCCATTAAAAACCTTCATCTGTGTGTCGAAAGCAGTCAAAGGTGAGATTATGTATTCCAAACTGATACTTAATTTGAAAGTAAAATAAAGCTGGTGGGATAAAAATGGAGAAACTAATATGGTAAGTGCATAATCAGCAACTCACTCATTTATATTCCTGAGCTGTTTTTAAGATCAAGCTGTGTGCAAACAACATTTCAATCACAGCAACACGGACATAAAACAACCAGAAACAACAATGAGTCTCTTTCTGCAACGTTGCCAAAATTAATCTCGTGAAACATAACTGAAAACCTTTGGGAGTTCCGTAGATTGCTGGCTCATTGTGGTATCTGATGAAGCTTAAAGATTGTAATTTTACCCTTCTGTCTCTCTGCAGGGCATCTACAGCTGCTTCAATGGAGTAGAGCAAACTGACCGCAATGGAAGCATGCAGAGTCCAGATGTCACAACCAACTATACACAAGCAAACATGCTAAAGATGCTAAAGACAGCCAAGGACATGGTGTCCTCTGCCAGAGTGGAGAACTCTCTAGACAATGCCACCAAAACAATAGAGAACTGGAGCAGGCGGGGAGCTGACAATGTGCGGGTTGGCCTGCCACCCAGAATTACAACCACAGATATGACCCATGGCCGTCTGCCCTATATCTCAAGCATCACAGACAACCACTCTCCGTACCCTCAGAGGGCCATGACACCCACCTTCCCAGTTCATTATGCGGACACGTCCACCCAACCCCTCCTGGATAAGCCCCGTGTGGTAACTAGGCCGACCCCACTACGCTACACACTGCCTTCCCGCAGCAGTCAGCATGTCTTAGAGAGGACTCTGCCTATCTCTAGCCTCAGCAGCCCTCACATCGCCATGAGGGATCCTGTTCCTCCTGGAACTCCTAACCCCCACCACGGCAGCAGGCTGTATGTGGAGAACCAGGCCCGGATGCCCACATCCCCCTTTGTTCCTTACAGGGAGTTCCAGGTGCCCGATATCTATGTGGAGCACAAACCACCTCTGAGGAGGAAGTTTAGCTACCCCCCTGACTGTGTGAGCCGGAGAAGGAGGTCCCATAGCTATGTGTTTGATGCTGCAGACCCCAGAGTGAGAGGTGACTATGATGAACCTCGATCCTGCCTTGCTGAGTTGAGGGCCAATCACCTCCTGAACAACCACGCCCCTGATGCAGCTGCTATGGCCTGCACTCCAGGACACTACCCAGGTGGCAGCACCAGCTGCAACTCCTGTATGAAATCCTACCTGGAGCCTGAAATGGATGACATACCGCTCCTAGGGAAGGACAAACTAAACCGCCGCGCCTCATTCCTCAAAGCCACATGGGGCAACGATAGGATCCGTCACGTAGATGAAACAAAGCCCTCCACGTCCACATCTGCCTCCACCCGAGCAGACATGCCTGACCTGTTTCCACGGGTCGTAGTGGCAAACCCAAAGCCCCACAAGCTATATGGCAGTCTGGGGCACAACCTGTCCTGCTACCCCTTGGCTGCCGAGCCAGCCTATCTGGACCCAGCCCACATGGGTTCCTACCCCTACAAGCAAAAGCTCAAGTACTCTGAGTCCACCCGGCTGCCCTCTTACAGGGAAGCCATTCTGCAGAATGCCGCTGCCCTGCGCCGCTCCTCCTCCACAGTGGTGCACAGACACTACTCCACCTACCTGAACTCATACACAGACTTACCAGTGTATGTGGGGCCACTGGCCCAGGGACCGTCACAGTTCTACAACGGTTCCAAGGACATGTGCCACTTGTTTCCCTGTACAAGCCACTGCCCAGATAATGCAGCAATGCTGCCTCGTATGAGTGACAGGCAGGTGGTTTACCACAACAATATGTTTGGGGCCTATGATGGCACAGGAAAGAGGGAAGAGCCAGGTTGTGGGAGCAGAGAGCGGAGGCAGGTGTTGGTGGCGCGCAGAGTCAACAGTCCCTATGTGCCAAAGCCCTGGGGCAGGGTATCCAGCCTGGAGTCTGAGGTCTGAACCACCATCCTTACTGGTCCTCCATCAGGCTCTCTAACTGAGCCCCTCTGAGGAGGGGAATGCCTGGAGGTTCTCCCCTCAGCCTCTGGTTAAAGCAAAAAGTAAACTTTACACCAATAGTGTATTTGAGAGTGTTGACTCTCAATTATCAGTGCAATAATACATTGGGCAGCGAAATGTGAAGGAGAAGACACTCAAAAGCAAATTACTGCTGGGACTTTGTAAGCCAAACTTAAAATATTAGTAAAAGAAAAGGTAATGTTGAAAAGTATTTATTACATAAGAATTTAACCTGTTGATTGTTATTTAAAGGATTTTTAAATGCTGTGTTGCTATGTGAAAGAATTCTGGGAGACAATATACTGTAGCCTCTCAATCTGATTACAAGTTGAGACATTTCTTTCTCTAATTTCTTTTCAAAATCATTTCAGTACCCTCCATTTCAACCGAGTGATAAATTATTAAGATAATTTTCTGATCAAACCACTGATATGTCTTCCGTAAATTTTCTAAGTCCACGACCTTGGGTGCACCGTTGTTCTGAGACTTTCTGCTCCACTGGTCATTAATGTAATTTGACTGGGATTTTAAAAGGGAAAAGCATATAAAGTATCATGTGTATTTCCAATGTTACACTACCCTTTAATAAAGAATAAGGCCATCTCAAGGGCCTTTTGGAAATGTCCTCTGTCCTGTCAATCTGTATGCTCTCGTATACATTGATATAGTGAATGAGACTCTGCTTTTCACTTGTGTTCTATTATACACACAGTCTATTATTTCAGTCTGTGAACCATCACAACATAGACGATCATGAATGTCTAGTACGTACAAAGTTGCATGTGCATTTCCTGATGACCTGCAGCACTATGTGTTTCAACAGAGTACCTCCAATCACTTTCAGGAACAGTCTATATTGAAGATAACAGATAAACCTGACGAATCGGTCCATCTGATTGCAGCTGTATTTGTCCGCTATGCTGTAGACCATTTATAACCAACAAATTATTAGGGCTGTGCAAGTCAGCAAATACTAATCAGGTTGACAGCTTTTGCTTTCAACAATGATGAACATGATCAATTGGCAATATTGACGCTTAAAAAGTGTACTCATTGAAAACTCAACACATAGAAAACTTTGCTCATGGAAAACAGCTTAAATGAATACAATCACTTGGTTCCAGCTTGGATAAAACATTAGAGTGCCTTAATTCACTCTTTTCGGAGTAATTATTGGTCACACACCTGTCTTAGTTGCTGCGCTGCACTGAGTAGAGACTAGAGGCTTCTCTGTGAGGCATTTATGAACATCAGTAAATTATAGAGCCCATTGATAAGCAGATGTTCAGCAAACAAGCTGTTTTGGGTACAATTTCATTTACATTTTGCCTCTAGGAGATGCACTGAATTCAGGTGAAGAAGGACCTTATTTTCTGCCTGATTCAGATTTTGACATTAGCAGGGATGTAGCACAAGATAGGAGTGAAAGCAGGTTTTGGTTTATTCAATGCGAAAGTGCAATAAAATATTGCTGCATTAAAATTCATGAACAATCATGATTAATAATCGTGATCTCATCATTGATCACAATAATCATGCAGCCTTAACAGATATAAAGACCCAAAACACCACAGTCTAAATGAAACCAGCAGTTCTTATAAAATGGTTTGTCGCATTGGTAAGGAGCACATGACCATCAATACATGGATGACTGCATTATAAATAGAGTCTACACAAGGATATGGCTGAACGATTAGGCCATTTAAACTTAAAACTGTCATTTCAAACAATATACTCTTATTGAACTGAAATAAACAAGACTACTTTAAGGGGTAGCATGGTTTAACCCTGTGTATTGGTTTTAAACCAAATTATTTAAACCTATGCAAAAAACACCCTAACATAAAAAAACATGTGAACTATACTTGACTCAAATTATCTTCATCTACTGAATCAACTCAACCTCTACTCATCTCCTGCTGTAAAAACGGACGATGTAGGGCGCCCCGGTAGCCTAATGGTTATGTTGCGTGACCCAAGTGCAGAGGCATAGTGGCTGTTCCGGGTTCAATTCCGACCTTGGGCGTTTACCGCATGTCCTTCCCTACTCTCTCCCGTGTCCGACTCTATCCACTATCCTATCCAATAAAGGCATAAAAGGCCAAAACTAAATGTTAAAAAAAAAAAAAGGACGATGTAAATGTTTGGTGTTTTTGGACAATGCAACACATATTAGTAGACTTTATAATGCTTACTGTGTGTGTGTTCCAAAGAAGCCTAATGATAATGTCCAAAACAAAACAAAACCCAACAAAACAAAACCATCCCATAACAAATACATTTAAACTAATACCAGCGTTCACATCACTGTACAAATCAGCTGCATCAAAGTATATCAGTGCATGTGCCAAGCAACAAGCAAATGAAAATTAGTGAGGCTCAACCACAACAAGAAGATTCACTGCAAGTTAAAACCAAATATTACAAATTACACACATAGCAGTATAAACGCTCAAGTTGGCAGCCAACAGATCCCAAATAATCAACCAGGAGCAGATCTGCGGAGAGCAACAAAAATCAGTCAGCAGAATTGGCTCTCTGCAAGACAGTGCTGATGTTTACATCCCCAGAGCCAGAATACAGTATTACCCTTTGCCTCAAAGCTGGTTACAAAACCACAACAACAACAAAGTGGAGAGAAACACAATGCAAAACTAATCCAGCTCATAACAACACACACAACTCAGATGTCCTTAATTGTAACTGATCACAGCAAAACTCAGCAGCATGAAAGCATTATAATAAACTTGCCAATCCACAGCCACAAAAAAAAAAGTGCTTACTCAGAAGAAATTTATTCATAATTGATAACATTGCAACTCTGCACATACAAAACAGCAGTGTAAGAACAGAAAACAGCAGACACAAACACCAGCAGCAGCATCGAGCACAGAAACATTTAACAGAGCCAAGATCTCAATTCTATACTACATATTAGCTGAAGGCTATACACACACATTTACATAGTGTAGTGTTTTTAAGGTTGGTATACAAGACGTGGCTTTTTTGAAGCTGTGAACAGCATGTCAGTTTCTTCAGTGCATGGCATTGTGAAACATCACATTTCATGTCCTTTAGTCTGTTTTGAATATGCTTGGTCACACCTTCAGTGTAAACAAGTTACTCAAAAGCCCCCAGTGTGGTGTACAGAATTCGGACACAAATGCAAAGCACAAAAAGCATGTCGGCACAAGCAGCAGACGCTTACCTTTGTTGTAGTAAATCAGTGATGATCAGGGTGTCAGCTGACAGTCACTTTGAAAAGAACAGCCGTAGTTCCGAGCTGCACCGACAAGAAATAAATGAAACAGTCAATAGTACGCTAAATGCAAAGATAATGTTATGCTTGGCTTCAGAGCTACAGAGAGCTAAGAAGAACTAAACTACATTATATAAAGTGGCATGCAAAACCCACAGGCCCGTAACTATGAAGCATCAGAATATACTTTTCATCACTGCACAAATCTACAGCAGAAAGCAAAACGTATGTGCAGAAACTGTTTGCCAAAAGCTGAAGGACGTACATACACCTGACATTCCAAATCACATATATGTCTTTCTACTTTCAGGACGTTCTGCTGCCTGTCCAATGGACATAGCATGCAGTATGCACACACTGGGGACACACTACCTCATCATGACATTGTGCCTTGAACTTTGGTCCTATCACTCATACATCCAGGTTACACTTGAATTAGATGGGATAGATTTACTATGCTTTCTTGGAATGAAACTGTGCTGCTGACATCTCTTCTTGTGCAGCAACCATAAAATAACAGAAGAATAGTCCGCATTTGAAAATAGACAAGAATGCACCATCCTCTGTGATTGTGTCTGTCAAATAAGCTGTAATCTGTCTATGCTTTCTTGGTAGCTCGAGCTTGTCCATATATGATGCATGTTGTGCTGTGCAGAGGATTGCAGGTCAGAACAGACAGAAACGCAACCGGATGCAGTGGGACACCCTGGTGATTAAGGGTTTGTGTGGCTCAGAATGGGATTTAGGTGGGTGACTATGTGCAACAGTGACTTTCTAACCTTTCATATTCAAATAACACTATTATGAGTAAGTAAATGAAACCCCAGTTGACAAGCCAGGATTTTTAAAACACTTCATTTTGATTATTTTTGTTGTTGTTATATATTTACCTCTTTGGTGGCACAAAACAGAAACCTTGGTTTACTACAAAATCTTTTTTCTGGCATACTAAACAGTAAAGACAGTATGGGTATTATGGGGTATATGCCCCTCTCACAGGAGGTATGTCGTCACAGAAATCAGCCAAATACAGTTTTAACATGCCCGGCACATAGTACCACTAAAACAAACAAAATATTTTGCAGCACCCTGTGTAAACCAGCTGTCCATGAGTTTAACATTGCATTAGGCCTCTTAATTCATGACTGACTGCATGCTGACAGTAAAGGTTACCATCTCTATTTACCTTCATTTTCAGTTTAATTCAGATTAAAAAAGGAAGACACTACAGGTTACAATTTAACTAATAGATATCATTATGAAACTTCCCCAGTTGGTTGCTTACTTTAAGACAAAGAGGTTTTTTTTGATATAGTGAATGAGACTCTGATATATGTTTAAATATGCAAATAAGGTATTATGCATCTAAAATATCACTAATCCTCATAAATCTCCAGAAGATAAATGTGAACATTGGATAAAGCCACGTTCAAAACTCTTGTTTAATTATGTTGACATATTAGACCCAAAGGTTTTTACTGAGGGGATTTTTGGATATGTCTTTTTATCGCTCCATAAATCAGAATATACTGGGGGATCTATTTCCTGCATGTTTTTTGGAATAAAATGCTCTATAAATCATGGTATGACTGATATATGAACAAACCCCTGTGTAAAAAAAACCTTCAGGATATAGATAGGAATATAAACGCACAGTTTAGTGAGTGTAAGTGCTGAAAGTGAAGATTTCTGGTTCACAGTACGATGGGAAAAACTCATTTTGAGAAAACTGCCTTTAATAATACATATGGTAAAACTCCATCCATTTTAGAGGAAATTACCAAGAAGCCTCCCCAGCTGATTACTTACATTATGTTATTTAATGTTATGTTTAAATATGGGCTAACTTACATTAAAGTGTAGGGAAATAAACACCTAAATGTGCAATTTTATTTGCATTACTTCGAAAAAAAATACACATTAAGCTGACCAGTGCTGGAAAAAATATATGTTTGTGAAACTAACTGAATGGGCGGATTGATGCTGGGAAGCCATGGCCAACGTTTTCACCGTGGGGATGGAAACACAAATAAAAAGGGGAAAGGCTTCATCCTAGGACCAAAACTTTCACTTCCTACTAATGTTAAACATTTATTCTGTCGCCAAAATAAACAAATTAAGTCTCTACGCTTTGTTTACAAACAGACAAACACACAAACGAACGCTAATGAAAACAAAACCAGCACAGCGGAGGTAATTACTTAGCTAACACACCTGCTGGTTAAACCCAACTCATGAAAGCAAACGAGCGAACAACGTCAGCGATGTATACGCTCACAAAACGACACACGGCCAACAGAGCTGACAGCTGGAGGCTTATTTTCCACATGTAAAATACAAAACTACACCTTTATCCGACAGAAATAAACTTAAATTGACGTGTTTAAGGTAACAGGTGAACCTACCTGTTGAAGATGCGCAGCCAATCTGCGCAGGTGAGTTGATTGCCTGCAGAGGGGGCTCGCGCTGCACTCGGACCAAACCAAGTGTGAAACCAACAAAAATATAATATATAGCGTTATATAATGATGATAAAAGGCAAACAATGACAAAAAATATGATGATAAAACAAAGCAGTGAGTAAGTATTAATTTACTTGATAGAATAATGGCAAGCAAGGCTGTACATTTGGTTTGAATATGAAGGTGTCCACCCCCAGGAAATCTGAGCATTACTTATCTTACTGCGTTCTGCTGAATTGTTATGCCTCAATTTGTGCTATTTCTGCATCCCTTTATGCTAAAAAAAAAAAAAATAAAAATTTAAA
>OMNN01017919.1:1153-13512 GCA_900302755.1 Chromis chromis
AACAGAAAAAGAAATGTTGGTTCTCAAAACAAAAATGTTATTATTATATATTATAGGTAATTTCATTGTTTTTTGTATGTACATTTCTTACATTTCAAAAGCAAAAATACACATGATCTACTGTAAAATTACAGTATATTGATAAGATGATTACTTTCAGTTACTTTACAGTATTTTTGATGCTCCAGCTATTTCCTTTCTTTCCTTTTTTTGTATCTGTAGTAAACTACTGTGTGTCTCTGTTCACTGTGGGAGTTGTTGCTCTGCTGCTGTGATATTAGTTATATAAATGTAATAAATAGCATCATTAGTTATATAAACAGAAAAACTGGCTGTAAATTGTGGTAAAAAACTGGCTTCAATGTGCTGATACAGAATCTGTAGTTTAATTATTTGGCTGCTTTCTTCTGTGCGTCTGATTCTCCTCCTTTAATTAAAATTCCTTCTGCAGTTCAATGTTAAATAACACAGAAATATATTTTCCTAATTAAACATTAAACACATTAAACTGACTCTGTGTTTCTGCAGTACTGGTACGAAGGCGATGAAGCCGGTGATCTTCCAGTGGATTTTTCCATCGTCTGGGACGGAGATTTCTTCATCGACAAACCTGCGTCTATGAAAGGTAAAATCTGTTTAGCATCACTAACTGAACATCTTCTTAAATCTTTGTTTGTTCAATGCTGACAGTTTATATGAACATCAGAATACAAATGTGAGATGTAAACAGGCTGGATAAATTAAACTGCTAATTTACAACTGCAGACAAATGTGCAAATACACAAATAGAGAAAGATGAAGGTTTATCTTCACATCAACACAAATAACTGACTTCTACATTCTTTTAAAATGAAAATAATCTGTAGTTACAGCTCAGTTTATGTCCTGATATATAATCAGTTTTACTTCTGCGTAAACTTGACTTTGAATATCTGAATATTTTCAGTATTAAGTGATAATATTTCAGTTTTTATGGGGATCAATAACTGATCAGAAGGAGAACAGCATAAAATAACTGAAACACCTAAACTAAATGTAAACAAGAGAAAATACACTTTATTATCTACATTCATGGTTTATATTAGAACTTTAAAACAAAAAGTCAACACTATTTAATTTATATACTGCATTTGAAACAACAAACACTAAGTATTTTCCAAAAGAGAAATAAGATTAATATTAAAAATGTACCTAACACATTTAAATATTGAGGTTAAGTCCTTATAATATTAATAATTTTGTAAATTATTAGGATTGGTTTAAGATTTATTAACAATTATTTGTGTTCTTTAAACTTTACTTGTTGTTTTACCCTATAGTATTATTAATTGTATACATTTATCTGACTCATTTAAATATTAAGATTATATCCTACCATATGTATTATGTAAATTAATTAAAAATTAAGGTTAAGGCTCTACTATATTTATATTATACTATGTATATCTATTTATGTTCTTGATACTTAATTTATGATTTTATTTTAATTTAAAAAGTTATGATTTGTTATATTTATTGCATCAGTAGTGAACAGGCTCTATGCTTTTCAGCGCTACTGTATAAATGTGAGGCTCAGCGCTCCAGCTGCGGTCAGTGTCTCAAAGCTCCGCCCACCTTTGAATGCGGTTGGTGCACTGAGAGTCGCAGGTGTCTCCTGAGGCAGCACTGTCCCTCACCTGAGCAGAACTGGATGCATCACGGCCGACACAACCTGCGCTGCAGCCACCCGCGCATCACCAGGGTAGGAATCAAACCTGCGACCTGCTGCTGTCATCATCACTGAGGTCATTTATTCAGCTGATTGTGGTTTATGATTGGTTACTGATCTCTGGCTCCGCCCCCACAGATCGACCCTCTGACTGGACCTCGGGAAGGTGGGACTCGGGTCACCATCGAGGGAGAGAATCTGGGTCTGCAAGTGAAGGAAATCGCTCACGTCCAGGTAGCTGGCGTCCGCTGTAACCCCGTCCAGTCGCAGTACATCAGTGCCGAGAGGTCAGTGTGTGTTCGTGTGGTAGCGTGTTGTTATGAACACGTCAGAGGCTTGTTCTGACTCTGTGTGTGTCTGCAGGATTGTGTGCGACATGGCTGAAGCCCTCCTTCCTCACTCACCTGGTGGTCCGGTGGAGCTCTGCATTGGCGTGTGCAGTGCCGAGTACCGAACACTGTCCACACAGACATACTCCTTCGTGGTAAGTTTAAACAAAGCTGCTGAGTGAGTGGGGGGCGGAGTCATTGTGTCAAGGCTCCGCCCCCTGAGCTGTGCACACCCCCTTTCAACTTCACCAGCCACCAACTTGACTGTTCTGGACACTTGCTGTCCACTGATCATTTTCTAGATGACTGATTAGTAACTGCTAGCTGTCTAGGTAACTAGTTATATATCTACTACTTTTCTCCATAGACTAGTTGTGCTTTTAGCTTGCTAGCTATAACATTAGCATCCACTTTCTAATTAAATTTGCCTTCAAAACAAAACTCAACTTACACTTCCCCCATGGATTGGTTGTGCTTTTAGTTTGCTAGCTATAACATTAGCTGTAACTTACCTATAAAATTCACCTTCAAAACACAAATATCAATCGCTGCTAGCTGTCCAGCTAACTAACTACACATCGACTACTTTCACCCATATATTAGTTGTGCTTTTAGTTTTCTATCTATAACATTAGCATCAACTTACTAAATAAATTATCCTTCGAAACACGATATATCACTTTTACTATTTAGCTTGCTAGCTATACATCTGGTTCTATCCCCCATCGATTAACTGTGCTCTTAGCTTACTAGCTATAACATTAGCATCAACTTACTAATTAAATTTGCCTTCAAAACACAACAATTAATTGCTGCTAGCTGTCTAACTAACTAACTAGCTGCATATTAGCCACATTCCCCACAGACTGGTTGTGCTTTTAGCTTGCTAGTTATAACACTAGCATCAACTTTTTAACTAAATGAGCATCCAAAAATGTCCTTAAAAAGCTTTGGATGCCTGAATCGTAAAGCTGTCAGGTAAATGTAGTAGAGTAGAAAGATATAAATTGGAAATACTTGTGTGAGATACAAGCACTTAATGAGTAAATTTACTTCTCTTCGACCCTCTGTCTCCTCCAGAGCCCCAGTTTTAGCCGTGTTCGCCCAGAGAAGGGGCCTGTTTCTGGGGGAACAAGACTGACGGTCACGGGTCGACACCTGGACGCCGGCAGCGCCGTCAATGTCTACATCGACAAGGAGGAGTGTCTGTTTGTCAAGTCAGTCTGGATCTGTTGACATTCATGGTTTCGTAATTATGTTGGTAAAGAAAGAACAGGTGTAATATTTATAAATATATTATCCTCCCAGGCGGACCAATCGGGAGATAGTCTGCATCACCCCCGCCTCTCTGACAGGCTCTGGCCCCGCCCCCATCCGTCTGATGATTGACAGGGCCGAGGTGACGAGCTCAGACACCAAATACATCTACACCGAGGACCCGACCATCACCAGCATCGAGCCGAACTGGACTATCCTCAAGTAAATCTCCAGATCCAGACCTTTAATAATCAACCAATCAGAATTATTGATCTTTAACCTATGATTGTGTGTTTGTGTTTGTGCAGTGGCAGCACAGTGATCACAGTAACAGGAACCAACCTGCTGACCATCCAGGAGCCCAAAGTCAGAGCCAAATATGGAGGAGTGGAAACTAATAATGTAAGAACAACAAAAATAAACACCTACAATCGACTCATAACTGTATCCAACTACTACTGGTTTTATTCCCCTGAAATGATGGTAAATCCAAGAACCATTCAGTTTAAAATTATTACAAAGAGACACAAAATGACACAAAATGCCCACAAATAGACGCAAAATGACACAAAACAACCACAAAGAGATGCAAAAAGACCACACATAGACACAAAACAACCACAAAGAGACACAATATTTAGATGAAATTGATACTCATGCCTACATGAACTCCGCCCACCTACACCTTTACACACCTGATCCTAACCAGACGTGTTTTTCTCTCCAGTTCTGCACTGTGGTCAATGACAGCACCATGACCTGTCTGGCTCCTGGGCTGATCTACAGTAAACCCAACCCACCAGAGGGGGCGCTGCGTCCCGACGAGTTTGGCTTCATCTTCGACCAGGTATCACTCACCTTCAGCAGGAGTTGCAGTCTAGATTGTATTTACATTACGGCAGTATAGTGAAGAGTCCTGATGTTTACACAGGATCAGTTTTCTCACATTTTAAGTTGGTGCAGAAAAACTTTGTTAAAATTAACAAAAAATGTCAAAATATCCTCACAAGTCTTAACACTGAGGTGGAAAGTCAAGGGAAGTTTATTTGTATGGCACATTTCATACAGAGGGCAACATGTAGATTCTCAGTCATCCAGGTCTTGGTTGCTTCCGTAGAAGGCAACTTGTTACCACTTGGTACTTGTTTTTTGGTTCTTCAAGATGTTTCATCTTCATCTAAGAGGCTTCCTCAGTTCAGACTGACTGGTGGGGAGTCCCAGGTTCTCACCACCAACTCACATGGCTAAAGGCCTCTTAATAACCGGAGACTCATATGACTCAAGGTCTTAATGGTGATTAAACTTATTAAACAGCCTGGGGAGGGATGACTCAATTTGTTAATAATGTTGAAACTGCCTGGGGAGGAATCTCAGATCTGCATTATAAGAACTGGATAAAAGAGGTTAAAAAAGCGATCTACATTAAACTAGAACAGCCATCTCTAAATGACAGCACTTATTGAATACTTGTAGCACAGTTCTGAGATCCCTCCTCAGGCGGTTTCAACACCATTAACACTGTGAGTCATACAATTCTTGGGTCGTTGACATATCCGAATTCATGAAAATCTTGGATTGTTGATGAGCCTCAAGTGACGTGTGTATTGGGTTTTGGACTATCTCGAGTCATTAATTGTCTTCAGTTGTTGAGTGTCTTTGAGTCATGGAAGTTTCAGGTTGTTGATGGTCCTCAAGTCATGAAAATCTTGGGTTGTTGACAATCTCAAGATTTTCGACTTTCAGGTTGTTGATGAACCTTGAGTCAGGTGAGTTGTGTTTTTTGACGGACTGTGAGCTGTGATTTGCGGCTGAGCATAAATACCGGGAACTCCCAACCCAGTTAGAAAACCTGTTGGATGAAACATCTTCAAGAATCAAAAATAAGTCCAGTTGCTTCTACCGGAGCACCTGGTTCATACTGAGGGGTAATTCAAAGTGCTTTACGTAAGGCTTTAACATGTTTAAAAAGAAGGAATCATTGGTAATTAAAGATATAAATGAACTCAGAATAGCAGAACAATGTTGCTGTTCTTTTAAACTGAATGTACAAGATTAGGGATGAAATCACATGCTAAACACGATAATATTATTCTCATCATATTCAGGTCTCCTCCCTGCTGGTCCTAAACTCCACCCCCTTCATCCACTACCCGAACCCAACCTTTGACCCTCTGGGGAACTCTGGGATCCTGGAGGTCAAACCAGGGTCGCCCATCATCCTCAAGGTGAGCTTCAGAAGAAGAAGAAGAAGAAGAAGTGGTGCCAGTATTTAAGCATGAATTGTTTCCACCAAACACATGTTTGTGTTTCAGGGTAAGAACTTGATCCCACCAGCGCCCGGCAACAACCGTCTGAACTACACTGTCCTGATTGGAGAGTCGCCCTGCCTGCTGACTGTGTCAGAGAACCAGCTGCTCTGTGATTCGCCAGATCTCACCGGAGAACAGCGAGTTTTGGTGAGTGATGGGAGTTTAGCACCGCCTATTTTTTTACCTGAATGTGATTGGTTCACAAAAATCTAGACATAACACTTAACATGGTATCAAGAAGAGGAGTCATCTCTGGAAAACTGGACACCGGCCCAGGAGCCAAGACTGTTTGACTTTTAGTGCTCAAATGAAAAGAAATGCTATCAAATCAACCACAAAGAGACACAAATTAAACACAAAGTCACACAAAATCACCACAAAAAGACAAAAAAGTACGAGAAAGGCACTCAAATCAACCACAGACACAAAACAACCACAAAGAGACAAAAAAAGGGGACAGAAAAACTCGAGCACAAAAATACTCCAGACTAAAATTAAATACCATTATATGTAAATTACATGTAAGACTTTTTCATTTTGAGAAAACTTAATTTATTCTTTGCAATATTTCAGACCTGCACATCTGTGAGGTGGGACAAGCTGAACATTTTGAAGCTCTTAACGCTCAAAACAACAAAAACTGAGTCAAATAGCTTCAAAGTAATTCTGTCTCAGTTACAGACACTGTTTTTAGAAAGACATGAGTGTTGGGATTCAGATTTAGAAAGAACAGAGTGAGCAGGAGGAACAGGAGGAGGTCTTCCTAAAGGTGAAAGTCATTACATGCAGCTGCAGGGAGTCATGGGTAATTGGTCTGATATCACAGATCAGAGAGGGACACACACAGAGTTCTGTTTCCATCACTTCTGAGGACATTACAATGACTTACATTCATTTCATGGACACATAACGTAACCACAACCTAAACATAACCTTTAACTAACCCTTTTATGACTAATAGTTTTATTGTTGAAAGAAAAAAACTTTCAAAGAAAAAACACTGCTAATATAATTACATATATTATAATTAGATATGACAAAAGATACAGAGATATAGTTATAGATATAGTTCTTAGTTTATATATATATATAGCTTTTCAATGTTGAATCATGGTCAATTCAATTTGGATTTTCGAAAAGAATGAACAACAAAAGACCCTTAAATCTGAAACTCTTACATGTCAATTTAAAAATATAAAATGTATCTGGAAGGTCCAGTCACTGGTGAATCGGTACATCTGGACAGAACTACACCATGAAGACTAAAGAACACTCCAAGAAACTCTGTGAAAAGGTTATTAAAAGCATAAGTCGGGATGGAAACAAGAAATTTTCCAAGTCACTGAATATCTCTTAGAGTACAGTTAAATCCACCATTAAGAAATGGAAGGAATATGGCACATGTGTGAATCTGAATAGAGCAGGACGTCCTCAAAAACTGAGTGACCGAGCAAGAAAGAGACTAGTGAGGGAGGCCACCAAGACACCTATGATTCCTCTGAAGGAGTTACAAGACTTTATGGGAGAGTGGCAAAGAGAAAGACACAGTTGAAAAAGGCTCATATTAAATTTAGACTAGAGTTCACCAGAAGACATGTGGGAAACTAAAGTCAACTAGAAGAAGGTTCTTTGGTCCCATGAGACCAAAATGGAGCTTTTTGTCCATCAGAGTAGACACTGTGTTTGTTGGACACCAAACACTACACATCATCACAAAAACACCATCCGCACTAGGAAGCATGGTGGTGGCAGCATCATGATGTTAAGAATGGTGGTGGCAGCATCATGATGTGGGGATGCTTCTCAGCAGCAGGCCCTGGAAGGCTTGTAAAGGTAAAAGGTCAAATGAAAGCAGCAAAGTATAGAGAAATCTTGGAGGACAAACTAATGCAGTCTGCAAGAGAACTGTGACTTGGGAGATGATTTGTTTTTCAGCAAGATAATGATTTGAAGCAAGAAAATGTTCTGGAGTGGCCCAGTCAGAGCCCAGACCTCAATCTAACTGAGAATTTGTGTCCTGACTTGAAAAGGTCTGTTTCTTCATTATCCCTGTGCAGCTTGACAGAGTTTGAACAGTTTTACAAAGAAAAATGAGGTAAAATTGCAGCATCCAGATGTTCAGGCTGATTGAGACCAACACAGGCTCGATGCTGTAACTGCAGCCAAAGGTGCATCTACTAAATACTGACTGCAAGGAGTGTTTTATATTTTTAATTAATTGACATTTTTTGTAGAAATCTTCACATTGACATTAAAGAGTCTTTTTTGTAAATTGTTGTTCAAATATCAAAAATAAATTGACCCAAATTCAATGTTGAAATCACAATAAAAGGGGAAAACTTCCAAGGAGGTCAAGACTTTCTATATAGATATTTAGATATTTACGTACATGAGGCTACAGCTACAGAGCCTGACCTGAAGACCCTCCATGTTTCCCCCACAGATCCTGGTTGGTGGTCTGGAGTACTCACCAGGCACGCTCCACATCTACTCTGACTCCGCACTCACGCTGCCTGCCATCATCGGCATCGGCGCGGGTGGCGGCGTGCTGCTCATCGCCATCATCGCTGTGCTCATTGCCTACAAGAGGAAAACCCGCGATGCCGACCGAACGCTCAAACGGCTGCAGCTGCAGATGGACAACCTGGAGAGTCGGGTGGCGCTGGAGTGCAAAGAGGGTCGGTGCTGCGTCCTTTATCCTTCCTTTCCTTCCATTCCTCCTTCCTTCATCCCTTCTTTCCTTCTTTCCTTCCCTCGGTTATGATGTCTCCTTGTCTCCTTTAGCGTTCGCCGAGCTTCAGACAGACATCCAGGAACTGACCAATGACATGGACGGCGTGAAGATTCCTTTCCTGGAATATCGGACATACACCATGAGGGTGATGTTCCCGGGAATCGAGGAGCATCCCGTCCTGAAGGAGCTCGACGTAAGTGTAGCCAGATCGGAGGGGGCGGAGCTAAACACAGTTTAATTAGCTTAATCAGGGTTGATTATGTTTATTTATGTTTAATAAGGTTCATTCAGATTCATTCAAGTTTAATCAGGTTTAGTCAAGTTTAATCAGGTGTAATCAGTTTTAATCAGATTTATTCAGGGTTATTTAGTTGGTTCTGGTGTTAGATCTGGTCCGGTTGTATATGTAGCCTCTGACAGGAGTGTTTAGCAAGTTCAGACTCTGACTGTGCATTTTCTGTTCAGTCCCCAGCTAACGTGGAAAAAGCTCTACGACTCTTCAGCCAGCTACTGAACAACAAGATGTTTCTGTTGACCTTTATCCACACACTGGAGGCCCAGAGATCTTTCTCCATGAGGGACCGCGGCAACGTCGCTTCACTGCTGATGGCCGCCCTGCAGGTAACTGCTAATCATACCGCTAATCATACTGCTAATTCTGCTGTTAATGCTGTTGCTAATAACACTGCTAATCATACTGGTAATACTGCTGCTAATGATACTGTTAATACTGCTGCTTATAACGCTGCTAATAGCATTGCTAATAGCACTGCTAATACTGCTTCTAATGATGCTGCTAATTATACTGCTAGAAATAAATGCTGCTAATAATGCTAATAACACTGCTAATTCTGCTGGTAATAGCACTGCTAATAATACTGCTAATCATACTGGTAATACTGCTGGTATTAACAGAGCTACTACTCTTGCTAATAACACTGCTAATGATGCTGCTACTAACACTGCTAATAGTACTGCTAATAATGCTGCTGCTAATGCTGTTGATAAAAACACTCCCAATACTGCTGCAAATAGTGCAGTTAATTATGCTACTAATGATGGTGGTAATATTAGTGATAATACTGCTAATACTGCTGCTAATAATGCTGGTTAATGCATATGTACACTGTGTCATTATTAGCTGGTCAGTAGCATTTAAATGCTGCTAATGGACAAACTAAATCAATTGAAAATTATAAATACTTGTTAAAAGTCACTTTAAGGCTGTTAAAATATCAATAACTTCACAATGTTAATTACAGGTTAATAGAATTTTTTTGCATTTGGTTTATTATATATTTATCTTATGTTTACTAGCTGATCATGCGTCCTAATAACTGTTTAATGAATGTCTAACTCTGATAATTAGATGTTTTGCACCAGTTATTTTCAGTTAATAAAAGATTGTGTGTGTTTGTGTGTTCAGGGTCGGATGGAATATGCTACAGTGGTGCTAAAGCAGCTGCTGGCCGACCTGATTGAGAAGAACCTGGAGAACCGGAACCATCCCAAACTGCTGCTGAGAAGGTTGGTGGAACATCTGGAAAGCCTGAATTTACCTGATTTCACTTTTTACTTCTGCATCCTTCCTTCCTTTCTTTCCTTACATTCCTCCCTCCTTTATTCCTTCATTTGCTCTTCCCTTATTTTTTCTGTTCTCTCCTTCCATCGTTATGATAACAAAGATACACTAAACAACCACGACATGATGACACAGAGACATGTAAAACGCTTTCCTCTCCTGCCTTTCTCTCTACCTTTCCTTCCTAATTGACCTTGTTTGGTTCTTCCTGTCCAGCCTGATGTGACCAATCAGATGCTTCCTCTCTGACCTTTGACCTCTGTCTTTTGTCCTTTTAAGGACGGAGTCTGTCGCTGAGAAGATGCTGACGAACTGGTTCACCTTCCTGCTGCATCGATTCCTCAAGGTACTCCATCTTTGCTCCGCCCTTTTAGCTCACAAATTAACCTCGTTAAGCCTTGTCTGACTGTGACCAATCAGATCAGAGCTGCAGCTAATTTATTCATTAGCTCATTCAGAGGAGACGAAGAGAAAAAATCCTGCTACTGCGAGTTTAAAGGGTTAAACTGTATCTGTCTTTCTTCCTTCCTTCCTTCCTTCTTTCCTTCCCTCCTCCTTCCTTCCCTCCTTTCTCCCTTCCTTACCTCCTCCCTTCCTTCCTCCCCTCCCTCCTTCACTCCTTCCATTCTTCCTTTCTTACGCCTTACCTCCTCCCTTCCTTCCTTCCTCCCTCCCTTCCTTCCTCCCCCCTCAGGAGTGTGCCGGTGAGCCTCTCTTCATGCTGTATTGTGCCATAAAGCAGCAGATGGAGAAAGGACCGATTGATGCCATCACAGGAGAAGCTCGATACTCTCTGAGCGAAGACAAACTCATCAGGCAGCAGATCGACTACAAACAGCTGGTAATGCACAAACAGACACGCAAACACACAAACAAACACACAGTGTATTAAAGTGTGTTGCAGTCACATGACTCTGTCCTCCCTATCAGACGCTGATGTGCATCCCTCCGGAGGGCGAGGCCGGGACGGAGGTACCGGTGAAGGTGCTGAACTGCGACACGGTGACGCAGGTCAAAGACAAACTGCTGGATGCTGTTTACAAAGGAATCCCGTTTTCACAGAGACCTCAGGCTGACGACATGGACCTCGGTAACTAAAGACACACAAAACCAGCATAAAGAGGCAAAAAATAACCACAAAGAGACATAAAGCAAAAACAAAGAGATGCAAAATTACAGCTGAAAACAGCAGTAAATGCTCTCTGGCTGTTTACAGCTAACTGCAGAGATGTATTAGCTAAAGATAACAGAGCTACTTTATTATTGTTTATTGTATTTTTATGCAGCAAAATATTAGTCTTTCAGTTTATGTTAAAATTAATGATATAACTAGAACTGGATCTAATGATAATGGACAAAATGAAACAGTTGACCAACTAACTAGACAAGCTAAATGCTAACTAGCCTGGCTTAGCAGAGTCACATTATCAGAAGGATATTCAGGTCTTTCTTTAAGTCTTTACGAAAACTACAAGAGCTAAAATGTTGGGAACAGAAAAACTGTGTTAGTCTGCTAATGTAGGCTGCTAATGTAAGTAAGCAGCTAACTAGCTGACTCCATACCATGATAGCTTAGCACTACTTGCAATGTAAGCAGTTAGCTTATCATTAGCTAGCAACACTCTTATTGGTTATTATTCAGCTTTAGGAGCATAAAAATAATGTTTTATAACCTAAATTGGTCAAACAGTGTTACTCCTACTGCTGTCTGCCTGTAGAGGGCAGTGCAGCAATGCGCTGCTAGCGCGGCTCAAATAATAAGATTTATTTGTACATAAAAATAGTGTTACAAAGTGCTGTACAACAAACAGAAAAAAATGTAAAACAAAAACTGTGGGTGATAAAAAACCAACAAGAATAAAATGTTAAAATAGTGAATCAGTTTAAACTTTAAATAAAACTTTAAAAAAAATTCAAGTACAACATCAAGAACAAAAGTCAGTATCAAAAAATGGGCTACATGCTAACGGTGTGTGTCTTATGTGTTGTCAGAGTGGCGTCAGGGTCGACTGACCAGGATCATCCTGCAGGACGAAGACGTGACAACGAAGATCGAGAGCGACTGGAAGCGACTGAACACACTGGCACATTACCAGGTAACCAGTTCATCACCTGATTCAACTCCAGGAAATCAAGTTTTCAAACGTTGAAAGTGGAAAAAAAGGCTGAAATCATTTCTTCCTGCTCAGTATGTTTGCGGTTTCACAGCTCTTTGGTAAAACTTCACATTAAGTCGCCTGTTAATAATCTATATACAGACATTTAATTATTGGTTTATAAAACAACATAATGGAAACCGAAAAAAATCTGTATGCAGAATTCTGCATAAGAGCTAAATATGCAACAGCATAGTAACATAGTTCACCTCTTAGTGTTATAATAATGTATAAATATATATATTACAATATATTATGATATAATATACCCACATATTGAAGTA
>OMNN01017932.1:1580-17055 GCA_900302755.1 Chromis chromis
TTTTTCCCCCCCCCCCCCCCTTTTCCCCTCCATCTTCTGTGTCCCATATTTAAAAAGCTGTTACATTGAAATCATCGTGGAATCCTTTTCTCTTCCGTCACTTTGCACAGAGAGAAGCCGAAATGTTTTAAAACTGTCAACTGTTGAACAAAAGGTAATGGCTGCAATATATTTAGCACCCCTCCCCTGCTTCTCAGCAGCTATGCTAATACAGTCCACAGCTGTGGCAGCTTTACTGTTCAGGCGAAGCGGAGGGTAGAGCCGAGAGGTGGGGGATGAGAGTTAAAAGGAGGGGTGGCAGAGGTGAAAGAGAACCGTAGATTGACTGTGTGTCAACAAACCCAGCTGGGAGAGAAAAGAGGATGCCCCCTAACGGCCCCCACAAACTGAGAGAACCGGGGAGGAGGGGGTGCAGAGATAAATGATATGGAGGCGGGATTCAATAAAGAGGGAGCAAGCAGAGGAGTAGAAGAAGAAGAGAGGAGGAGGAGGAGGGGGGCTTCTCCTCCAAAGCTATTCTAGGCCTTCAAACAACTTCCATGAGGAATGAGTGTGAGTGATCAGGGAGAGGCGGCGAACAAGGAAACAAAAGAGCTACAACCCATAAAACACGACTGTTTGAGAGGGCAGCAGGAAGATAAGACGAGCTTTTCTCCAGAAGCACCTTATCGCCCTCCGGAGGGGACGCAGGAGGACGAGAGGCATCTCTGCAGGCTCACAGAGCGACAACATGGCAAAAATATCAGCATTTAACAAATAAAGCGACAGATCAACACAGATCAAGCTTTTGTTATTGCTACATAAACATCTTTAACAAAAGTTCAGCACTACCAAACTTAAAACTGATGTGAAATTTGTGGAAAACTATCTCACACCTCACATTCTCTCAACTGCTTTCATTTTAAATCCTCCTTAAAGGCCCCACATTACTACAGTTTTTTTTCCTCCTGCACATCCTAAAGAACTATTAAAAGCAGCAGGAGGCCGAGGGTCTGGGCTTTTGTCTGCACTCCTCTCAAAAAGACACTGCTGAGTACAGGCAATAAATCAGCGGCCCAGTTATTAAGGTTTCACACAGATGGTGCTGTGTAGCGGCACACAACACGTCAACATGATCGCAGCCCTCTTAGAGTGCAGGAAAAGTCGCACTTGCAGAAGAAGTCGTGCACATAAACAGCTACAGTAAATCTGAACCTCAACAGCCTGAAACAAATTAAGATATTGTTTTTTTTTAATTCCATTAGACAAAAAGGTTTTCACCGGGTGCTCCAGCTTCCTCCACGGTCCAAAAAACATGCCGAGGTTAATTGATGATTCTAAATTGTCCATAGGTGTGAATGAGAGTGTGCTTGGTTGTCTGTCTCTATGTGTAGCCCTGTGATAGACTGCCGACCTGCCCAGGGTGTCCCCTGCCTTCGCCTGAGTCGGCTGGGATAGGCTCCAGCCCCCCCGCGACCCTACAGAGGATTAAGCGGTGTATAGATAATGGATGGATGGATGGATAGACAAAAAGATGCACAGGTGGTAGGGCTGAACAATTTGGGAAAAACATCCAGTTGTGATTTCCATGCCAGATTTGCAATTTGATTCACGATCTAACTTTTTAAAGTCATGCCTCAGTCTAATATTCACTGTGTTATAGATTTAAAACATGACGGAGCATCAAAAGTGTGAATTTGGCATGAATTTGTAAAACCACTGACATGACGTTTTAAACTCTGAATCAGAAACACTGAAAAATATACAAAATGTGGCTATTAAATAAAATGACTGGGCTCATGTCAGTCGAACCACACTGTGCATGCCTGAACCACGTACTATATACTGATCAACGGACTGTACAATCTGCTCATATTAAACAAAACTGAATTACAGCATTACTCTTATTATGTATTAGCCACATCTTGTCCTGTATCTTGAACTGCAGCCTTTGTATTTTGCTAATTCCACTGTTTCAAATTGCTGTTTTAATTGATTAATAGTTTTGCTCTAACAGGTGCACAGAGTCTTTTTTACGAGAACAAACCGCCTTAAGTGTTTTAAACGTTCACTTCTTCTATCTGATAAAGGCCTAAATGTGCCACAGATGCTGTTATTATTCTTTAATGTCAATTAAATCCCTGTATAAATGACAAAAGGCTTAAAAAGGATTTGAGAGCTCCCCCCTCCTCCTCTTCCTCCTCCTCCTCGTTTGGCCTTTCACACCACTTGTTCTCGCAGCTCTCCCCGGTCGAAAACTCTGAGCCCAGTGTGTCCGAGTGCCGGACCACCAGGAGTGTAACTGCTCATATGAGGGTTACAGTTATCTAATTAGGGACAATGCTGGCAGCACCTCGGTGAACACCATTAACAAGCGTCAGGCTGATTGATAATCCTTTTAATACGATGGAGACCAAAGGCCAAACACCAGCCGGGAGAAGAGCAGAAAAAGTTGGAATAGAAGCAACAAAGACATGGCTGACGAGGCAAAAGCAGAAACTCAACATTTGCTGCTCAGTAGGAAAACAGAAATGCATCATGGTAAAAGAAAATCACAATCAAAAGCTATAGTTACTAGAGTTATAATTTAGTCTCCTGCTGCTCAGTCAGATTTTATTACAGCCAGATGTTTAAAATGATGCTGAGGTACGTTTCATTTCTTCATCATGTTTGGCTCATTAGACTCCACCTGACCCCAACCAGCACCTTACTTCAGTCTAACTTTTATCTGAGGAGCTGAGTGGCAGAAGCATCGACGTGGTGCCTCAGAGCGACGCCTCAGCTGTGTCTTAAAGGAGATTTGGTTAGGTTTAATGAGGGGCTTTTCCCCTGCAACCCCGCCATTTAACCCTCCACTTACAGCAGAGTCGAGGACGGCCGACTTTGATCTCTGCTGCCCCCCGACGGCGGCCCGGTCGCCACGGTAACCTCTTCATTACTTAGTTGGAGAGGCAACAGCTCTATGTTCTCCCTCCCCACCTGCTCACTAATGACATATCACTCTGTGTAGCATCTTTGTTGGACCCTCAATTGACACAAAGCAGCGAGTCCTAATTTGTGTTAGTATATTGTTTGCTCACACAGGGAGGAAGGTGGGTGGTGGAGAAGCTAAATTTGCCCAGTGGGTTGATGGCGAAGTAATGACTCTTGTCCCGTTACTCCTCTGAAGACGCAGTGGGCCTAAATTAAGAACCAATCAACTGTCAGTATGAATTCAGTAAGAGTACAGGATAAGGTCATCTAAAATGGTCAATTAATGGAATAATTGTTGTGAAAAAGTCCAGCAAGAACAAATATTGCTTGTTTTCTCTGATCATCTTCCGAAAACTTTAAGATATTTCATTTTAAAAGTTAAAATAGTGCTATACATCCTCACATTTGAGAGGCAATATATGGCTGTTTAGTTGCCATATTACAAAAATTTTGAATCTATTTAAATAGATGCTTGTTAGTTATTTGTCTTGCAACTAAACAGTTTATTAACTCATCACCTATTAAGTTATCAAAGGATCAGTCTTTGTTTCAAAATAGGCCTTTAGAAAATATAATGTTTGTAATGTTAATCTTATTTTAAGATAAGAAAAGCCCACAATGAGCCTGCTGCTGAGGACACATTGTACCAAACAGTGGGTTTAACTCTGTGTCTATGCAGTAAACACAAGAAGCACTTTTGGATGCGCATAACTTTCCCACTGTTACACAAGTGCCAAATGAATTCAAACACTCAGAAAAACAAGAGGACACATTCCTTGAATTAGTGCCAGGTTTTGTGGAGGTGTTCCTCACAGTGAGGCGACACCGTCACCTGCTGGAGCTGCCGACTCATTACACATGAAAGCTTGTTTTTTTTGGAAAACAATGGATGTCGCATACAATGTGACTGTGACTGACTTGTATACGATTGTTTGTTTCACAGGAGTCACACAGTTTGATTTTCAATAAACTGATGTTGGCCGTTTAAATCACTGTGAGCAAAAGCATGTAACAAACTATTAACCGTGTTGAATCAGCAAATAGTCAATATGCAGCCTTTACTCTGATGTCACAAGGAAACGTACAGCCCAAGCACAAAATGGGGACGGTTTAAGTTATATAACGATGAATTCAATATTCATCATGTTGCATTGTAGGTTAAGTTTTCCTCTGTTGGAAACCACTGCAAACGACAGTGTGTTGTTTTGGATCCATTTATTTGGTAATTTTAGATATTTTGAAAGAAGAATAAGTCATTTATTTAAAAAGACAACACATTGGCTATATGTGCAGACGACCATCTACATCAGGGTGTACTAAGATTTACTGGGTACTTATTACACTTATTACTTGTTTAGGTTATACTTAGTATTCCCTCCAGACATGATTCCAGACATAAACAATATTTTTCTTATAATAAGAATAAACATTTTTTTATAACAAAGTCTACAACAGGAATTATAATTGGCTAAGAAGGAAAGCAGTTACAGACTCCAGTGGAATCTGTCTCCATACCCTTCACCAAATTTTTAAAATCCCTAATCGGGATCAACTTTTGAAGCTAGTTCAGTCTGCAAATGATTCCAGGCTGCAGGGGCAGAGAACATAAAGCCTGTTTGCCAAGTTCAGTGCGAACCTTAGGGACAGTCAATAAAAGGAGGTCATTCGAGCGCAGACAATAATTACTGGTTCTAAATAAAATATACCCACAAAGGTAAAAAATATTTAAAGGACGCTGGTCTTGAACCCATAACCCACTGCACCACAGGCAGCGCTTTATTTCACTGCACTACAACCAGGTTAAATGAGTTAGTAAACTGAATATTTTTAGGTTGTGCACAAAACAAGATGTTTAAGGACATCAACTTGGGCGTGGGGGGGAATTGTTCACTATTTTCTGGCTATTTTTAAAGGCCAAATATCTCATTAATTAATCGAGAAAATAATCTTCAGAATAATCGACTATGAAAATAATTGTTCAGTGCAGCGCTACTCTCAGGTAAATTTCAATTCAATTATTTCTTATATGGCGCAAATTCACAACATAAATCATCTGACGGTATTTCACATTGTAAAGTCAAGACCTCACATTACTACAATGTACAGAAACCTGACAAATCCAATGTTTTCCTTTGGGGAAGCCCTTGCAAACAGTGTTTATATATGTCACAGTAGAAATCGCCACAATATTGTCTACCAGGACAATAACAAAAAACAATAAAAACAATACAATACAATATAAATCTTAAAGACAGAAGTCTTTTAATTATGGTTAGGGTGAGGGTTAGGGATGCCGGAAAAGCTGGACTACCATGTTCAACAAAGTGCCACCCACATACTGTTGGAGTCAGAATAGACTGTAAATACTCATAATAAACCCATAAATGGGAATGTATTAATTTGATCATAAAAGGAGTGTTTTCTGGGGCGCCCCAATAGCCTAACGGTTATGTCGCGTGACCCAAGTGTTAAGGCGTAGCGGCTGTCCCGGGTTCGATTCCGACCTCGGGCGTTTACCGCATGTCCTTCCCCACTATCTCCCGTTTCCAACTCTATCCACTATTCTATCTAATAAAGGCATAAAAGGCCAAAAATAAATCTTATTAAAAGGAGTGTTTTCTTGTTGTATTTGTAAGAATATTGTTGTTTCCTTTATTTTAACATCATATCATTGAAATAAATTTGAGTTTGTCCTAGGAGAGACTCCGATCGCAATCTGTCCTAGGACAATCTGTGATTATCCTGGACTGGGATTTCTACTGTGACATATGTACTATAATCTAGAATCAATGATATATAAATACCTCTAACTTTATGAAAAACAAACCCACCTCAAAACAGGTTAAAAGTGCATATTAATGTGCCATGGTCCTTGAACTAACCATGTGTGACGTGCAGCTCCATCAGGAAAAAATTTGTTATTTCATCAAAATCACTTTATTCTACATGTCTTGTTTAAAAATGTGCCAAAAATTACCTGTTTGCATTAACAGGATTCTGTTAAATACAAATAATTCTGTGCTGGGCTGTGCTAGCGCAGAGAATGTGGAGTCATTTTTTCCAGTATTGGTAACATTTGTTTGTGGAAAAATTGTAGATATTGATTGCAGGTTGTTTGAAGTTTTGCACAATACCTAATCAAGGAACTTCAACCCCTTTTTATGATTTATGGCATTAGAGCTGTGTCACACTGCACATAAGGCATTTCTGAGTTCTCTCTGCTTCTAGTCATAGCTGCTCTGTTTTTATAGGAGTTGCAGGACTTTATATTGCACTGAAAAAAGAGCCAACAGTGACGGGATCAAAAAATATTCCAAAGCCGCCAGTGTTTGTGCACTGGAGGTTTCACTTTCCACAAAAACAGAACAAAAGCTAGACATTGGTTTATGATGGTCTTCCATATTGGATGTGTTGTCTGATATAATACTAGAACATACAGGTTTCAAACTGAGATCTCAGGCCTTCTAGTGTCAAACTGAAGCATGCAGATGAACACAATTAGAGGTGAAGTTCACAAACACAACAGCTTTATAGGGGGGGGGGGGCAGCCTCATTCTCTCAGACTGAACTGTGTCACATGAAGCAAACAGGCCCTGGAGCACAGAAAAGAGATGGCTGGAACAGATTTCACTTCACTAAAAAGGACACAGGGACTCGTTTAATCTCCAGCTGCTGCTAATCACACTGTAGTTCCAAATGCAGGTTGAATTAAAATATAAAATCAGGATCTTGGAAGCTTATTTTGACATGCATTTGGGCTAAACTAGCTGCACTCTGCGGGAAACCATTGTTATGAAAAGATGGAAATCCACTGGTTACAGCAACAATAGTATCATCAGGGTTACATCAGGGTTTGCATTTGCAGCATTGTCAGTAGCTACCTGTCTCTTCCAGACGGCACAGCTTTTGAATGATGAGCAGACGACGGCGGCAGGCTGCAGACTTTGTTGGGCCACTCGGGATCCGAACAGGAAACTGCGCTGAGCTCCTTCAAGGCTAAAATGTGAGCGTGTGATCCAGTCAGTCCAGCAACATCAGATTTAACTGTAATAAAGGTGTCTGCTCCCTTCTGAAGCCCAGACAGTGGATCTGCATGCAGCCCGGAGTGGAAGTTTCCCCGGACAGAGGTGTCACTCCGCCGCTGTTTCCGGGTACTAAATAAGTCATTACGAATACAGGCGGGAAACATAGGAGGAGTCACGTGGGCATGTGTTGATCAGTTTCCTGGACAGCTTTCTTCATTCTGAACGGCAGCCTGGCCTCATGTAAACAGGAAGGACAAAATAATAGAAACACAAGCAGAATTATTTGCATTTCACAATAAGTGCCTCTATGGAATACTTTAAGGATCATGTTGTCTAAAGTTTTACCTGTGAATATTCTGAATATGAATTTCAAGAACCAAATCTGAATTGTGAAAACTAAACGTGAAGAGTTGAATTTTCAGTGAGGATCAAATACAATAACAACCTCTCAATAACATGAATAGAACAGTGGTGGCCCAGTGGTTTGTGAAGTGAACTTGTAACCGGTTGGTCGCCAGTTCGAGCCCCCGGACTGGAAAGAGGTTGAGGTGGGAAAGTGAAAGTGACCGCTTGTCCCAGTCACCACCACTGTGGGCCCCTGAGCAAAGGCCTTTAACCCCTGACTGCTCCCCGGGCGCTGCACAGTGGCAGCCCACTGCTCCTAGTATGTATAGTTAAGGTTAACTTTGAATAGGATGGGTCAAATGCAGAGAAGGAATTTCCCCAAGGGGGTCAATAAAGGTTAGATTATTGTACGTTACCTTTTGTTAATCACATTTGCGTTGCTATTGTGTCTTTAAGTTTATAGTTTAGTTGTTCTTTTGGTATTTCGTCTTCGTAAGTTCTCCAACTCTGTTAGCCTTCATTTGGTTTTATTTGGTTTATGGTGGTATCATCACCTTTTAATTATGCCACTAAGCAATGAATTGCTTTACATACCCAAGAACACCTGGTTTATTATCTTCCCAGTTGACCGTAGACAGCTGGGTTGTAACGTCTATTGATGGAAACATGATTGAACGACAAGTTTTAGGGAATCAATTAATCATAAGTAATTTGTCGCACAAAAATGCCAAATGCTTGTATGTGGGGATTTGCTGACTTCATCAATTCAGTATCATTGTAAATTGTATACGTTTTGGATTTTATAGACAAACCTAATTATTTAATAGCAAACATAATTTTGCCATTAAGGCCACAACTACCTGTATGACATAGGTAGAGTCACCTCTTCTAATCAAGTTCTTGTCAAATTCAGTGAATATCTCCTCGCGGTCCGCAGCCTATTCTGTGTTGTGTTGGAAAAAAACTCTGATGTTCATGATAGACACAGAGACCCACTCCCTCTGAGTATTTTGCTTTAATTTGCAAAGAAAATGACATTGAAATGTTTCCTGGTTGAAACCGCAGTAACATAACACAATAGACAGTATGAAAAACATCTTTATCAGGAGAGAATCACTGCAAGATTATGGTTGAAAGCAGACGGGTTTACTGAAAGATGGTCACCGATAATGCAGACCTTCAGTCACCTCTTTTTCTTTATTTTGATTCACTTCAGTAAATGTATTTTTTTCTTTGTTATTATTGTTATCCTTAGCCACAAAGCGACAATACAATGCAACGCTGATGTTACCATGACTTCAATTCATAGGCGATACAAGGATTGTGGCTCTGAGGTGGGCTGTCTATGCTATAACTAACAAGGACAATAGTGTTACCTTAGAAAAAACACTTCCATCATTTTTGTGGTAAAACTTTAGTTTAAAAAAATGTTGGTACACTAGGGATTGACCATTTATCAACTTAGCCGATTGTCAGATCTGATATTCAGCTGCTTTCACATGAAATAAATTCATTTTTGTCTCTCTCTATCTGTAGTCACCACTCTGCAGTCTCAAGCACATCACTATCTGATCTAACAGTCTATCAACACTGAGGAATAAATGCTGAAAAGTGTTTTTTTATTTTTTGGGGGGTAATTTAACACATAAAACATAAATTTAAAGCATTTGAATTAAGTTTTGTGTTGGATTAATTCAAAATGTTCACTTTTACTGCACATGTATATCTGTTCCAAATATGCATTATCAGTCTCCTCAATTACAAGGTTACAATTTAATTTAGCAGACGCTTTTATCCAAAGCGACGTGCATAGGTAGGTAGGCGGGGCAGCATTAAGGACCTTGCCTAAGGGTTAGTCACTGAGCTATCCAGCTGCGGATAGTAGGTATAAGTATTCACATACAAACATATTGGTTGACCCTTATGGGACACACCGTGGCCTCTGAAAGTTTGTTTTGTGTATCAAATGGGCCCTAATTAAACTGCCTCTGAGGAGTCACCAGCTGTAGTCAATCGTAATCACTTAAGAGGCCATGCCGATAAGAAAATTTGATTAATACACTTTTCTACATCACCAAAACTGATAATTCAAGTTGTTGTGTGTTTATTTTTGACCCTGCAGATTACGTCAGATTTCCAAAAGCTCTATAAGAAATCTATGCAACAAGCAAAATGCATGATTGTTTTCTTTTTCTGTGACAAATACGGGTGTGTTTAAGTGACTCCATATTAGAAAATTAAGAGTTGACGGAGTCATTGGAAACTAAAGCCTGCCATATGCTATCTAAATATGCTAACTTGCTATGTATGAACAATGCAAAATGGCAAACTGCCACTTGAAGTTTTCAGATTTTAATTGAACATTTTTGCTTAACTGATTCCAGCAAATGACGTCCTCCTTTTGTGCTCCTTTAGTGCAGCCTTTTCTCCGCTGCCTTTCCTTTTGACCTCTTCTTCAGTTATCGATTTCCTGCGTTTTCTGCAGGAAACTGTTATGAACTAGCAGCGCTCAATCATGGGAGAGTGGGAATATAAATACACCCAGGGAGTCAACTGGCTGATGAACACGGGGGCATGTCAGTGATCATGCCGTGTCTGGTGGCTGCACAGTATTGTGAGCTCCTGATGCTCTTATCTCTGCCTCTTGAATAAAGAGTCTCTCCCTGTTGAATGTTGGTGGAAAGTCTAGAAACTAGTTTTTGCTTTTTGATTGTGAGGGACTGAAAGCTGATGTCTGATGTTTCAGAGAGCTGAAAATATTTTTTTATCATCCTCTGCTGCAGCTGAGCTAAAAATCGGCTAATGCTGTCTCACCCCATCTGTGTTTTCTTGCATTATTTGAATAACTGCACAACTACAACTGTCTAAAAATACAGTTTACATCCGGACTGGATTTAAAATTTAACAAATGAAAACAGGTTTAAAGTATGGATTGTGCATTAAAAATGAAAATGTCTCTCAGGCCTCTCTTCTTCAGAGTGGGGACTCTCTCATGATAATTTTCAGACAGTAATGGCTCACAACAGCCGGGGTGATGTGATAAAGAAAGATGGCTGCCTAGTTGAGACATTTAACATTTGTTATTCACAGTACAAGAGGCTGTTGTCCTAGATATGACAAAAAGTTTTCACCACTGACTTGAACTTGCAGCTGATTCAACAGCAGAATCACGCACAGATCCTTATCCTAATAACATCAAAACCACCAAAAAATCTGGAGAAATCTGATGCCCACTTTAATCCTCAAAGAGAAAAGAGGAAAAAACACAAACAGCGCGATAGAAAGCTCTGCTTCTTGCCCTTCTGTTTATGTCCAATGCACTTTTTTTCAACCTTTAAAGGAACATGAGGTATTTTTGTAGAAACATTACCTCAGAGAAGATACTTTTAGGAGTGCAAGAGCCCATTCTGTACTTTAGGTATATGAAATATCTGCCACAACATTTAAACCACCTGCAAAATATATTATAAGTCTCCTTTGTGCTGCCAAATCAGCTATGACCAATCGTAGCATGGACTCTACAAGACTCTGAAGGTGTCTTGTGGTGTCAGGCAACCAAGTCCTGGAAGTTTTATGGTGGGGCCTCCATGGATCGGACTTGTTTTTCCAGCACATCTCACAAATGCCCAATCACATTGACATCTGGGGAATCTGGAGGCCAAGTGACTCACTTTAAACACCTCAAACAATTCCTGAACAATGTTCGCAATGCGGCAAAGAGGCCACCATCAGGGATTACTGTTGCCAGAGTCTGCAACAGGCGTTTACGTAGGCGGTACATGTCAAGGTAACATCCACATGAATGGTTTCTTAAAAGGACGATTGCCCAGAGCATCACACAGCTCCCATATCCAAGAAAATATCCAAGGAAACACAACAAGCTGTTCACATGATGCTAAAGAAAACATGATTCATTCATGTCTATCGTAGCTGCATTAGGGTTTTCAGCAGTTTGTGCTACAGTAGCGCTTCTGCCTTTAATGTCCTACATGCATCAGTGAGTCTTGGGCATCCATGATTGTATCACCAATTCACCTAGAAGTTAGTCCTTCCTTGGGCCACTTTTAGTAAGTACTAACCACTGCATACTGGCAGAGACCTGCCATTTCTAAAATGCTCTGACCCACTCATCTAACCATCACAATTTGACCCTTGTCAAAGCTGCTCAGATCTTAGCACTGTTCATTTTTCCTGCTTCCAACACTTCAAGAGCTGACTGTTCACTTGCTGTTTGCACCTTCACAGGTGCCATTGTAATGAGATAATCAGTGTTATTAACTTCACCTGTCAGTGGTTTTAGTGTTGTGGCTCATTAATCTACGTTTTCATCATACATATAAACCGATGACGGACTTTGAAGGTATTTCCGAGCCCATGCGCCATTAAAAAAATGTTTGTCCAAAATATTCTCACACATACATCCTTTATCTATACATGGAAGTGACTGCATAATGGCCGACTTTATTTTTGTTGAGATTGTTGCAACCTTACATCTATTCCTCTTTCTTAAATCCCTCTATCACAATCCTGTTTAATATACACAAACATATCAACAAATGTCAAGTCATTGGCAAGACTTTCACAATTATGTGAATGTATGCAATGATAGTAGGAAGTTATTTTTTCTTGCAAAATACTCAAAGCATTGAGAAACACTAAACCAGATGATTTACTTGCTTTGGCTTGTGTAAAACCTTCATTTAAAATCACATTTTCTAACTCACCTATAGTCTTTAGCCAGATAATTTTCAGATCCTTTGCAAGGGTTTTGAGATATCGCCTTTGAAAATATTGCTACACCACCCTAACAAAGTGGAAATGATGAATGTGTGGCATTGACAGGAATGAAAATCTCCCTGTTTCAATGCTATCAACAGCAGATAAAGAAAACTCTATTCACTTCCTTTTAATCTGATTAAATCTGATTCATACATGGGGATGCAAAGCCAAAAACACAACCAAAGCTCCATTCGAGGCTCAACAAGTCCTTCAAACCTTAGATATTAGATATTTCCTTTGCAACTGATCTGCAATCTTTTGATTCAGCGTTTTTATCAAGACTGTCTTGCTCAGAAAAATAAGATATGTTAACAAAATTCTGAAAACCAACATATGTTTACAGTCAAGCGATGAAGCCCTCTAGTGGCAATTGGAGTTATGACCGTCGTCTATTAGGAGCAATGGAGAAAATAGAGCAGCATTCGTGAATAGAGATGAGGATGGGGTTGATGGATGGGTCACAAAAACATCTGACACAGGGCCGCTGTTTCCTGCTTCATACACATCAATGCTGGTTACTTTTAACCACATCTAAGACTGTATCCTAATCTTATCCAACCATAACCGTGAAGATACTGTTATCTTAAACCTGCAATAACTGTTTTTGAACACCAGGGGGCAGCAGAAACAAACTGACTTTTGATACGATTTGATACCAAACAACTGCCTCTTTCAAAACAGCATAATCAATCATTTAATGTTGTTTTTCTGGCCTCCTGATGGTTCCATATGAAGTTACTTTGTTTGCAAGTTCACAATCTAGTTGTTTACTGCAACTGTCTGCTGTATGGTGGCAAACAGGACATCCCCTCGAGGGCTTTATCTTTTCAGAAAAAGCAACAAAAAGTGTCTCAGTAAGGTGTTGGGCCACTATGTGCCACCAGATGAGCTTCAATGCACCTTGGCATTGATTCTCCAAGTCTCTGGAGATCTACTGGAGGGATTAACACCACTCCTGCACACGATTCATTTCCATCAAACCATTCATTCCCATCTGGATAGAAATGTTTTATCATAAGATAAAGGTGATCATGTAGAACAACTTTATATTGATTTGCAGTGAACCTTCCCTCTAAGGCATAAGTGGACCCAAACCATGCCAGCAAAATGCCCCCTACAGTATAACAGGGAAATCAAATCTCCTCTACAAGAGTCGAGGGTTCAGGTTTTTCCTTAAGTTGGATAAAATACTAGAGTTTTTGAAGATGCTTTACCCTAAACCTGCAAAAACTGTTTTTTTTTTTGTTTTGTTTTTACCACTTAGAGGCAGCAGAAACATTGGATATGGTGAACTTGATACCAAACAGCTTCCTCTTTACATGTCCAACAATTATAACGTGATGAAGGCGAATACTTAGAAGAACTTTATATTGATTTGCGGTGAATCTTCCCTCTAAGGCATCCTAAGTCAAATCATGCCAGCAAAATGCCCCCTACAGCATTACAGAGGAACCAGATCTCTTTTCCTTTACTTTGATGAAATACTGGTGTTTGTTTTCTTGAGAGGACAGTCCCACTAAAAAACAAGTGAGACAATGTGATATTAATCACTGCTTCCAACAGTCTCCCATGTGCAGCATTAACTAATGAAAGTCTCCCTCCTCTCCTGCCAACTCTGGAGGCATCCTTCCCCCCCTTGTGCTATCGCTGTTCCCCTCTGTCATGGTGGTCTACCTCCTTTTCTTCCCTCTATTCAGCTGACATCTCTGCTGACACCACACTTCGTTGCGCTTCAACCTTCCTCCTCTTCTTCCCTCCTCTACCAGCATCAAGGTCTTGTCTGCAGGAATCTCCAAAGCGGCGCCGATTTGCCGCCCCGCCTTCTCGTGACTGTGACTCCAGGTGACAAGGCCGACGTCGAGCCTTCCAAACAGGCTGCTTCCTGCGCTTGTTAAACGAATTTTATGCCTCTTTTCACTCCTGGTCTCGAGTGAGCTGAAAGGTTGTACCTGTGGGGGGAAACTCCATGACACCACGGTCAGCTTGTTAGGTGAGATCCATCCAGAAAAATAAAGAGGCACTGTTGTTAGCTCCCAAAAAAGGTGACCAGGTCCAGCACTGAAAGGCGCTCTGACCCATTAAAGGTTGCTGTGGTGCTGTCAGTTCGACCACAGATAGTGCAGCCCTTTTGCCCTCAGCAGGAACAAACAGCCAGTTAAGTTGGAAAACAAACACGCCGCACACTTGGTATGGATCTTTTCGGTTCTTTTCTTTTTGAATGTTGCATAATGCTTTAGAAACCTGGGAGCTGTAAGGGATTAAAGTCAAATAAATACAATAATAAAGAATTAGACAACATATGAGACTCTTACAGGAGATACATTTTACGAATCTGCCCCTCAGCCTGTCCGGCGTGTAGCAGAAAAGTTTATGAAATGAATCGCAATGGAAGATACAATATATGAGCAAAAAAAAAAAAGCAATCTAATTTCAAAGCGGAAGGTGTTGAAATGCTTCGAGGAGAGTCCCAGAAGTTTGAATTTTGTTCTTAATGCGAAGCCCGACTGAAGACTGAAGAGTTTTAAAGTCAGAACTCGCTGGCTTTGAACGTCGCACTCTCAATGTCACACCGTTATGAAACTTTCAGTAGGTCACAAAATAGTGTGAGAAGCCTCAACTTAAAGTCACGTCAGACGGGAGATATTTCCTCATAATGGGGCGCTTTTTTAAATTTTTATAATTCATCAAGTCTTTTTCATCAATGCGGCACGTGCCAGACTAAATACCATCCTGGGAATTGATGTAAAGTGAGCGAAGGAGGTGGGATTGGATCCAACATTTGGAACCAGTGACACATATTCAGCTGAGAATTTCAAATTGGAGAGAAATATTGCCAACAAATGTAATTAACTGTTTCTAATCATAAAAAAATTTAGCAAAAAAGCAAAAAAAAAATGTAGAAATGTTTGCAACAATCTTTTTTTTCTTCGTCTGGACGGTGACATGCCTCCTAATGAGAAATATTTGAGGATGTGTTTTTTAAATGGGCATGGAAAGTCTGTCCAACATCTCTTGCGCTGAGCCTCCCCATCTGCAATAATTATGCAACACGAGGTGGGATCAGGCAGGCTGCTACCCACTCATGCTATAATGATGACCACATATAGCCCTCAGCATATCCTCCACAACACCTGCATAATAGACTTACACAGGGGTGGGGGTGGGGGGGCATTAGACAGATCAGATCCTGCTGCACGGGTTTGTTTATGTTGCTGGTGATGAAGATGGAAGAGGATGAACAAGAAAGCAAAACAAAAAATCTCATATTTGACCAAATCTGCCTGCAGCTGTTAAAGCTGCATCGGCTCTCCCTCTCTCTCCCCCTCTCTCTCTCTCTCCTTTTCTTTCTCCCACATGCCCGCGCCTGCACGCAC
>OMNN01017933.1:1585-24460 GCA_900302755.1 Chromis chromis
CATAAATTTCCTATAAAGAAAATGACATGTTGCTTAAGCTGTAAAGTGACAGACAATGATATACTATATATTTTACTTCCTGTCAAACATAATCCACATAAGATTTAATCATACAAAGTCAATGTAACATAAAATGTGACATATGCCATTATTTTGGTATAATAATAATAATAATAATGCTTTGTATGGTCATTTTTAATATATGTTTTGTGTTTTAATAGCATCAGAAGAAAATAAATGAATATTTAAAGGGTAAACATGATTGATCTTGCAATTATCTTTACCATTTTTACACTGCGAGCAGTGGGGTCTGTGAGAAGCAAGAAAAATAACGGGGGGTAAAGCTAATTTTGACAAAGCATAAGGGTTAAAAACTAACATTTCGCTGCTTCATGAGGCATTTCGACTGTTTTGTTGAGCCAGCTTAACTACGTGTAAATGTACATTTTGTATTCCTTCTAGTGTGCTTGTGTGTCCGAGTATAATGGCTGCATGTTACCTGTGTGGGACCTCATGTGAGTGCGCAGGTGGCTGGGCTGACTGAAACTCTTCCCACACTCATGGCAGAAATACTGTCCCTGCCGCATGAGAGACCTCAGCATCCCTGATCGCACAGACACACAAAACAGAAACACACGTTTAAAATACAAAATCTACAAAACATTACAGGTTCAGCTGAGGGGTGAGAAATAAATCAAACATATGGGATGAACTTTAAGCAGATCCAACCTATTAAGTTGAACTCAACAGGTCTGTATTTAAATGACACAGATTTTAACCTCTCTGGATTTAAAAATGCATTTTACATCAAATCATCTAAAAAGAAATAAAACTATGTCTTTCTTGCTTCACTAATTTTTTATCTCAGGAGATAATGTTTTGCTAAATTTGGATGTT
Source organism: Chromis chromis (assembly GCA_900302755.1). NCBI lineage: Eukaryota > Metazoa > Chordata > Actinopteri > Pomacentridae > Chromis > Chromis chromis. The sequence continues at coordinate 2,483 of OMNN01017933.1, forward strand.
TTGTGCTGTTAACAACTATATGATTAGTTTTTAAAACAATACACGGTCACACAAAGCCAGGGTCTCTTTAAAATGACACATGCTTTGAATTCCCTGGTGAGATTTCTTCTGTAAAGAGTAATCAAAAAGGTGAACTTCAGTATCATATTATCCCAAGTAAGAGGACATTTTCAGTGTTTGCAGGGATCGAATGAAGGTGTAAAGGTCAGTAATGGGCAGAGAATGAGTGGGTGTACGTAAGCGCAGAGCCTGGCTGGAGTGGTGGAGGTAGGTAGCATCAGTAGTGGACTCGCGCAGGCATCATTAGTATGTCTAATGTGTCATTATGAGCGGCTAGCTCCAGGGGCTGGACTGCAGCTGTCACACAGCATCATCTCAGAGGCTGACAGCCAGACACACACAGCACACACACACCGCATAAATTACAGGCAATTAAAACGCCCCGGCTGTGATGTGCCCGCTCCGCTGCCCGTGTGTCACATGTCAGGTGTGTGTGTCGGCATGCGTTTCAGGAGTTGTATATGTGTGTGTTCGGTCCAAGGGAGGAAAGTGAGGCTGGCTACTTTTACACGCACACGCACACAGACACACACACACACACACACAATAATGCAACGACACTGACATTACATGCACCGATCACCTTTAATGGCCCTAAACAGCAAAAAGAAGTAACTTGTTGAATTTTGATGCTCTTGAAGCTCATAAAACCTGCCACATCCTGTGACATGACGTGGCTAAATGTGAAATCAGGATTGTTTTTTTAAGATGAAGGGTTTCAGCCCAACTTTCTAGCAGGACAGCGGTTATTTATCGGTCATGACAAGTGAATTTGGGCTAACATGATGAACCTAAAGTAGTCATAAAAAACAGATTTTACATTAAAGTCTTGATTAACGCATGTTGTTTCAATGCATGTTGTAAAGCTGCCAATCTTGCAGGTGAACAAAATTAAACAGAAAACCTTAAGGATGCTTTTAATGCTACATGGATTTTACTTTAAGATCAATCTTTAAAAAAAAAGAAAACGCTTTTAGTTTTATCTCAGCACATCTAATGAGAGCTCTGAAGCTATAATGAGGCAGTATAAGAAAAATGCCACCAGGAAATTAATTGTTAAGGGACAAGAAGCCCAACTGTGTTTGGTAAAGCAGATGGAATGCATACTGATTGGTTTAAAGAGCAGGTATTCAGCATAAAGGAACCTGTTGTTGCATGATGAAGGAAACTGGTGTGCTCTATGTAATTTAGATAACCATGCAATAAAGACGTGTCACTCATGTTAGATTGCAATCTTTTTCTAGATTGCATGTAAATGTTGCCGACATGAGCAGCATGAGGACGAGGCATTTAAAGATGGATCTCTTTAATGACATTCTGACCATTATAGGCACACGCAGACACATGCACTACTCTGACCTCTCTCTTGCTGACAGATAACAGGCCTGAGGGTTTGAGGGGTGAGGAGGGGGTTGCTTCCTGCATAAACCCCCAGCAGACACATGAACACCCTGAGCGTAAGGCATGGCATATACCTGGGAAGTGCCCACTAGTTGTATGTGTATGTTTGTGTATGTATGAGGGATGGAGGGGGGACGCAGCAGGGACAAGGAAGACGGGGGAGGCGGAGGAGGTGACGGAGAGTCTCTCTGGCAGCCCGACTGCTGGCCTCTGGATACTCTACTTCTACTCCGGGCCGCCAGCCCTTCTCACTGATGCACTAATGAAAGACAAGACAGAGCTGGACGGAAAACACAAGCAGACGCGCACACACTCGTACACGTATTTCAGAGGGAAAAGGGAGAAAGACTCAGTTGCTCAAAAAAGGTCACTTTATAGCATGTGACTCAAAGGGCTAAGGCAGATCGTGACGATATGCGCCTGGACGGGTGACAGCGATGTCATGCGTCTGCTCTGGGGCTGTTGTCTTTGACCCCTGGCTCCACACAACCCCACTTGACCCCAGAGACACAACTGAAAATGGGCAAATAATACGGATGTTCGGTAATGACCATTTCCAAAGCAGCTGGTGGGGTAATTATTCTGTCTCATCTCTCTCTCTTTGCCTCCTCTCTCTCTCTGTTTTGCCTCCCTCCATTCGCATCTGTGCGAGTCTCTCGTCAGGCAGAGCCGTGACCTAAACAGTTTGTGACAGCTTTCTGGGAGAGTGGAGCTAGAGACTAGGCATGCCTCGCAGACCTGAGAGTAGCAAAGGTTCTCTCACGTCTTTCACGGTATTAAAAATAAATAAATAAATAACACGACCCACTCCTTTTGCATCTAAAAACCCGAGCACATATGGACACGCATGCTGCCCCAGATACAGCCTTTTATGATACCTCGCAAACATGCAAACTCACACGTGTGCGCTCATTAAATGGATCTCTTCTTCATTATTAAAAAAATCATCATATGGAGCATTATATGTCTCTGCCCATCACTTTCTGCCAGATGGTGTGGTAGTGTTTGTGCGAGAGGGCAATATGTACACCTGCGTGACTGCTGGTGTCTTTTTCTTCCTTATGCTGTCAAATATAATCATAACAGCTCAAAACCAAGTTGCTCAGTAACTGGAAAACAACTCTTGACATTTGGCATTTTCTCCAAAGCCAAGGTCCTTTGGACATTTTGTATGTGAGCTAATGATGAGGGATTTTCTCCAATCTAGCTTTTTCCAATTTTTTTGTATTATAAAGACATAAAAAAAACTATTTTGAATAGTGTTACTACTAATTTTCACTAATACATGAGTAAATCAGCCAAAAAAAAAACTGAACAAAAATTGCTCCCTACCAGTGGGATCCAGCAGGGCGTTGGCTGCTCCCCAGCGGTGGTAGAGGGCAGCCAGTTCATGTGGGCTGTAGTTTTTGAGGAAGGTGAGAATGTCAGTTGGCATCTCTGGCGTCTCTGCGATTGGCTCGTGCTTCACATCTCCACGAGCTTCTGAAGGTAATGAAGAGGATGAAGACGAGGAGGGGGAGGAGGAGTTCAGCAGAGTGCCTCCCTGTGCCTGGGAGGCGCCATAGTTGTGCACTGCTGCTGAACTATGGGTGATAGCGCTGGGCCTCGTAGTGTTCGCCCGAACCTGGCTGTGGGAGTTGGGAAGCGGCTGATGAGGGGAGCACCTAGCTCGGCTGTACTCTGCTAGGCCGTGTTTGCTGGACAGCATGAAGCCCAGACCCTCCTGAGGCATCAAGTAGCGGTCGGCCATCCTGGAAGCTGCAGCAGAGCTGGGGCTTGGGGCTGAGGAACGTGAGAGGGAGCCAGTGTTCTTCTCCATGGAGCTAGAGGATGACAGAGAGCTTCCTCGTGGGTACATATCCACTTTGGGTCTGAAGCGAGACTGATGACTCTGGTCCTCCATGTGTCTGATGCTGCTGCTGGTGCTGCTGCTGCCTGGTCGTACAGGGACTCTCCCAGCTTGGTTGCCTGAGGTGGAGGTGGAGCCCCTAGAGGATGAGGAGCAGGGCGTAGAGGATGATGATGGTGTGGCTGCATGACTGGCTGGCCTGCTCTTCTTAGGAACCTCAGTGGAGCAAACTGGAGGCCGTGTACGCTGGGTGCGCATCAGTGGAGGCAGCGGTTGACACTCCTTCCCTTCCAGAACTGGCGGAGGTCCAGTGCGTCTCCTGGAGGATAACAAGCTGTCCCTGGAGCCCTTTGAGTTGTTTTTAAGAGCCCATTTAGGAGCCAGATTGGAGCTACTGCTGTTGATGCGGTGAGCCACAGTCTGGTGCATCCACAGCACCTCGGGGTAGCGGGTGGAGTGAGAGCAGAAGGAGCACTTGTGGCTTGGGAGGTTTTTTCTGTCCAAGGCTGAGGAGGCTATGCCCCTGATGCCTTCAGCCCTGACACATAGATCCACAGGGGTCATGCTGGGATCGAGTGCAGTGGATCGGGCTGAAAGGTAAGCAGGAGGGGATGCAGAGTTGTTCAAACCCTGAAGAAGAGCTTTCTTCAGTTTGGGATAACCACTGGGGGTGCTTCTGTCCAAGCTGGAGCTGGGGCTGGGGCTGGGGCTGGGTCTATCTTTGGAGGCAGCCGAGTGTTGGACATGAACATGAGTCAAATAGGCCTGGGACTCTGTGGTGACAAAGTCACACAGGCTGCAGATGTAGGGTTTCTCGTCTGTAGGGAAAAGGAATGACAACATAAAGGTCAGTGACTCAATGAAATCATCTTGTTTAAATAAATAATAATAATAAAACAACAATAACTAAACTCATTAATTGAGTTCACTAAGCCAGATTCATGTTGTTTCATCCTCTCATCCTGATGTAGCTTTGGTGAACGGCCACCAGGCTGCAGTATTGGTCAGTATTCCTATATCCTCTCTTTTCATCTTATATGTGGACATACACTAAAATAAAATGATTACTTCTACCATTCTACTACCAAAACAAAAAGAAAGAATTTTACTATATCATGTATGATTAAGACCTGGTTTTAAGGATTTGATATATATTTTCAACAATGCACAGTGATCATGTACTTGACAGTAGTTGTGTGAAGGTTATTGTATTCATAAGTTTAAAGAGTTTGTCAGAGAGGTTTCGATTATTTCCATTATATTCATTGAGCTGTATTATATAGATTATAGTGAATTCGTTATGAAACAAAATACATCCTAATATTAAACATTATCAAAGTATTGCATAAATACCTTATTGACACAATTCAATTCATGAAGCAGGTTTGTATATTATAAGACTCTTGAACTGGAATTGCCTTGGATTGCAGACACAAGTTAATTGTATTGAGCCAACATTGTTTGTCATTAAAGTGCAGCTTTTTAAATTCGCCACAAGGTGGCGTTTATGACCTGTCTTTGCAAATTATTTTTATTGTTGTCACTGAAAAACTTAATCTCCCCAGATGTAGAATTTCCAGCAGAAATCAAGAGAATAATAATATTGATTAAAAAATAAATGTTTGTGATATTAGTAGAAATAGTTGTATTCTTTGGATAGGAAATGTCATTAACAGGAAAAAAGAAAAAAAAAATCAGGCAGAGGCTGGGTCATGCAGGATTATATCATCTATTGCATTCACACATATATAGTCTATGATGCAACACCTCTAGTACTGTAAGTAGCATATTACTGTACTCTCCACTACCCCTCCTCTTTTTCACCAGTAACCTGCCATCTGTTTTTTATTTGGCTTCCTGTTGGCAGCACTGGCCAACACTCACAGCTCAGACTGTGCCAAGGTGAAACCCCGGGGCTGGGCAGTTTAGCAGGCAAGGTGGTAGGACTGATGTGTTCTGGTTATCAGTACGATACTTTTATTATTCATTAAGTGACCAGTCTGGGTCAGTGAAATTAAATAATTTTCCTGATTGTCAATAGTTTTACATCAAAAATATTTTTACTGTCCCTCCAAAGTAAGTGTAATTGCAATTTTGAATCAGCTGCATACTTGCAACTCACTACCACAAGCCGTGCCCAGCAGGCGTGTATGAGTGGGGATATTAAAACAATGTAAGCACTTACACCTGTCTTGTAGAGGATGGAGTATGTATGTTAGAAACTCATATCAGAACCAATTTAAGTCATTTGCATCCCCAAAAATAGCTAACTGGCAGTACGGGACATCATTTGGGAGTGTCCTCTGAGTGTCTCTTTCCCTATTGCCTGCATTCCTGCTCCATTGGGAGGTGACACTATAAATAACCAATCCCTCAGACATCAGGCAGCCTGGCTGGCTCAGTGGTAAGAAGAGTGGTAGAGTGACAGTGGAAGTGTCACAGGAGGTAACCTTAGAGATTAGGAAAGAGTCAGTGGGGGATAGGGAAGAAAGGCATCGAGAAAAAAGATGAATGGATGGAGAGAAGCCTTTAAATCTTGAAAATATATACCTTTGGTAAATGCTGTATTCTTCTAAATTTTACTACTAAAACATACATTTGATCAAATATCAGCTAAAATCGGGCACATACATTTGTATACAGTGTATATGTTCAAAGCTAAAAAGATCTTGTAACCAAAATGCAATTCCTGAAACCAGACACCAGGATGTCCATGGTTTGGAGCGAATGAATTCTCTTCAGTACATTTACGACTATAAAAGAAGCTAACCATGCCTTTAACTGCTGCAGTGCCAGACTGTCCTTTGATGTTTCCACTCGTGCTAATAACTGGTTGTTCGACAATAAGCGACACCGGTGGAAACATACAAACATATTTTCATGGCTGAGACATAAAACAGAGGACAAAAAAACATATTCACACACAGATAAGGGGGAGTGAGGGGAGTTTCCTGAGACAGGAAGACCTGAAATAGCACACAGCTCGATCAAGCCTGAAGAAATGTTACTGCTATTTTTGAATCTCTGTACTAACAGGGAGGAATGGAAACAATCTCTACAATTCTTTGCTATCCGCTGTTCTAACCGGTACAAATAGTGTTTTCAGCATGTTTGAAAGGTAAAAGACAAAAACCAGAGAGCTCTCAAGTGCTGCAAACACAGGAGTCCTTCCTTTAGAATATTTCATTCGTGTTTATGGGTGTTTTGCCCTTGCATGGGTAGGTTTTCTTTTTTTGCTCTGCAGTGTTTATTGGTTGTGGAGGTGAAAAAATGATAGGCATTCCAAAAATGCCCTCTGCTCTGCTGACATGCCACTGAAAGGCCCAAAGTTTCATTTAACTGTTAACTTCATTGCTCTGTGATACATAATAATAGTACTGCTGTAAACAGATTTTCCAGTGGCAATTAAAGTTTATGACCATACTTGATGGTATTTGTGTGCTTTTATAGAGTGCTGCTGAAAATGATGTAATTCTAACATTGTGCCACAGGGGGGCTCCATTTCCCCGTTGATAGAGAATGATGAGCTGAGGAGCTGCACCTTCATCAACAGATGTTTACTACGGAGTGACGGAGGCTTCAAGTGGGAGGCTTGAAAAGATCTACGGTCATTTCTGCCACTAAAAATCCTGCGGAGAATTTTTATACTGTTTAATTCTAGAAAGTTGAATAAGTGGAGTAATAAATTTGACATCAGTGACTAAAACTGCCTAAATACCAAGATCACATGAATACGATATGCCTGACTGATGAATGATTGAAAAAGCAAAAAAACAGTAATTCTCAAACATTTGGTTAATAACTCTTCTCCCAAACAAACTTAAAGTTAGTTCTGCATTGCCCATGCATTGTTCCTTTAAATATAGATAAATATTCCAAACAAGTAGAACAGAGAAAAACAAGGTAAAGCCTATAGTAAATGACAGAAGTTGTTGACTAACCTGAAGGGTCTCCAGAGTTTGAGGAACCCATCTCTGAGGCCTGGTCTCCGAGGGTGGAGGCTGGTGGAGAGTCTCCATACCCGGGGGTGCTGGGCCGGCTGGGGGAGCCTGACTCTGGATCACTTGTGGAGCCCCATCGGTCATCCCTTGCGGTTCTTTCCTTGTCTCCCACAGATCCCCTGCCTCCATCCTTCCTGTGGACCCGCTGGTGGACGATCATCTGGTGACGACTGCGAAACACCTTCCCGCACTCGAAGCACTCGTTGGACTTGGCGGAAGCTTGCGACTGGGATGGTCGCCGTCTGTCCTGGCGAGATGAAGGTCGGTACTCCGAGTCGCTGAGGCTCTCTGGTGTCCGATCCCCTGACGAGTTGTGGCTGCCTAAGCCAGAGCTGCTGCGTCTGCCCGAGCTTCGTTTCTCCTGACCTTGCAGGACGTAACGGCTGCTCTCCTTCTCAAAAACCACAGCGGCTCCAGCCAGGGCGTCCTCCCCCAGACTTCCTCCGCCATTGGAGACCTTGTAACTAGGCTCCACTGGCTCCACAACCCTTCCTTTAGTGGCTAATTGCCAGGCCTGGTAGCTGCAAACTGGATCTAACTCTGGGATTCTTTGACCCAGAATCTTTTTCTCGTTTTCCTCGTCTTCATCCAGCATCTTTCCCTTAACAGGCTGGAGGTTTAAGCAGTCGAGGAAACGTCTCTTAGCAGCGGGTGAGTCCTCATCTTCTCTGGGTCTGTTTTGACTTGGGGATTTCCTGCCATAGCTGAGACTGTGAACTTTATCATGGGCTCTCAGGCTCTCTCTGTTGTGAAACAGGTTCCCACATTTGGAGCACATCTGATAGATGGATGTAAGCGAGACAGTAACAACATCGGGATCCTGGGCTACATCGTTGATGGTGACTGGATGCTCAGCTGCTTCTGCTTTTGACCGTGACCTGGATTTGGTGTTGTGTGTTTTCATGTGAGATTTGAGAAACCAAGCTTCACGGAAACGTCTCCCACAAATCCGACAGCAGTGGTCCAGGATCCCTGCATGTTTTTTCATGTGCGACTTCAGAAACCAGGCTTGTGTGAAGACCTGGCCACAGGTCTCACAAGGGAAGGTCCCGTCACTCTGGGGTTGGACTGCATCAGGTTCAGTCACAGCCTCTTCCTTAACAGGGGTCTCCTCCTCTGCGTCTGCTGTTATGTGGACCTTTTCGATGTGGCTGAGGAGCTGATCCTCCCGCTGGGCCTCGTAGCCACACAGACGGCAACAGAAAGGCCGCTGGTCAGTGACAGACTTTTCCCTTTTCATGCTCCTTGCAGGCACTTTCCTCCGACTTTCCTCGCCACTGTCCCCATTGATCATCCGGTTGCAGGCAGAGCTGCTCTTAGTTGGACTGGTGCCTCCATCAAGACCCTCGGAAACCCTCATCTCCTCCTCCTCAGCCCCACCCTCCTCATCTTCATTGGAGTGGTGGCTAGACAGTGTGCCCAGTTTGTGGCTTCGGATGTGGACTTTGAGGTTCCCCTTCTGCGAGGCCCTATGATCACAGTAGGGGCATTTGTAAGGGCGTGCACCTGTGTGGCGTCTCATATGCTGCGACAATGAGCTCAGGAAAGGGAAGCTGCGTCCACAGATGTTGCAGTCGTAAGCTCCTGGGATTTTGTCATCCTCACCCTCAATCTCATTTCCAGGGTTGGCTTTGTCTCCACTCAGCTTCTCCTTCTGACCTCCTGCCTGGGTCTCCATTACCTCCACACTGTCTCTGGGATTCATGGTATAAATTAAACTACCCTGTCTACCTCTACCTGGCCTTTTACAAGCTCAATAACACTTGAAACTACTGCTATCTGCAGCTGTACATCTAGGGATGTATAGTGTGCCTTTGCTGGTCAGTTAAAATGCTATCTGCACTCAATCATCCAGCGATCAAGCTGCTAACAGAGCAGCTGAGATGGCAAAATCCAGTTACTGGATGCCTCACAATGTATCCATCTTCAGTGACTCAGACCATAAAAAGCAACTTTTTATTTGCTTTTTCAGGCTAACAAAGGCCTGGCGTATAATATATAACTGAGATTAAGCAATCTCTTCGTCAGAATAATGTGAAGGTATCATTCAGTTTCAGGACATCATCGTGTCAGTGTTCACTTCTGTTCTTCATTTTGCAGGTTTCTTCCTCAGCTTTTATGTGTATCACTAGCTTCCAGTGACATAATAGTGAGCTCTCTATAGCAGGGCCTGCACGTATGCCATCCACCTGAGAATGAAAAAAGAGGGAGAGGGAGACAGGGAACATGTTAGTGAAGCTTCATCATTTGAAGAATACTTTATTTTTTAGACTCATCACTATTTGAAAGCACAGCCAAGTGAACTACAGTAGGTAGACTGTATGGGTCAGGAGGCAGATTTGTATGCTTGTTTGCTTATGTAGAGATGAACTAAATGAAAACATCAGGTGTAACAGCATTAGGTAAAACACAAATAGATCAATGATGACATTTTCAGGAACATGACAAACACATCAATAACTTGTAAGTGAAAGGGAAAAGTACAATATCTTTTGTTTATATACTACTATATATACAAATAAGTGAGCCAGATATTCAAAATCAAATATAGCACCCATAGTTATAGTTAGATATACCTTGATACAGATGGCTCACCCCTTTCTTGACCCAAAAATCCAATATAAACATAAAACACCCAACCATCTTCTGACATTTATCTGTATAAATTGAGATTAGGTGGGTTAATGCCACGTGCAGAGGCTACTACGCTTCTGAACTTGCATTGTGCACCACTATGCATGTGCATGCACGTGTGTGCGTGCTGTGACTGTGCACGAGCCGTGCAGGGCTTGGGGGCTCTGACGCCACAGTGGCTGAGTCGACACTTTACACAATCAGGGTGATAGTTGAGGGGGGGGGGGAGTCGTGTTCACATCAGCAAGATCAGCAGTGCCACCATATTCCCTCCCCATACTGGCCTCACACAGCCGCCTCAACTGACACTATCACATGACAGGGATCTTAAGTACACAACAGGAAGTGGCTCTTCAGACAGTTTGCTTTGCTCTATTTCTCAAACTGGAGTTGAATGGGTTCGTGGAGAGAGTCAAACAGAAAGAGAAAGAGAGATGGAGATGGAGATAAGAGGAGACAGACAAAGACTTAAACAGTGTTGACTAATTTCATACCGTATATGTGTCGTAGGTGGACTACTTCCATCATTTGCATATTTTCAACAGTTTCTGTGTCAGGTTGCTTGTTGTTCCGAACCCTTAAAATCATGCAGTAATTTCTATGCATACATTTAGTTCTGTTTGCCAAACGTGTTGAAATTGTCAGATGTTTTCCCCATATTTCTTTGTAATGACCTGTTATTTATTACTGTTGCAAAGTCCCAGTCTTCTCACAAGACTGATTAAAGGTTAATCACATTTTTATTTCTTTTCTGCCTGTCAGCTCTGTGAAACATAATTAAATGAGACAGCTTTGTTGATTAAAATGACACATTTATGTATAAAATAAGATCCAGCTTCTATCACCAAACTGAAACATGGAAAGAAAATTCCATGGGAAATCTGCCTGAAAGTGTGGACTATATGAAACGTGACTGACAACATTATTACAGGCAATTACATAAAGTGTCAGAGCACATGAGCTGAGTTACTGCCAGGCTCTAATTATAAGTGGATAATTGATCATAATCATAAGAGGATAAGGTGGTGGAGGAGGGAAGTTAGCACAAGAACAATCATATGTCTTAAACTCTTGCACTGAAAATGAGCACCCTGCACCAGAGCCACCTATCTATCCGGAATGATTTATGCTATTGAAATCAGCCTCGATGGTTCACCATGCTTCCTCCTGGACTGCTTACTAAGCTGAGGCTTGCAGCGAACAAGCACTGTCCCAGCCAGAAGTGCAGCTGCGGCTGACATTACTTTGAAACACAGTATATTATCAGATCTGGACCTCTTACTGTCTAAACATAATACAATCAATGTTGATCTAAAGAGGATAGAGGCTCATGGTTTCGGCAAGCATTTTAAAATTCCTAACCTTTAACAGTGCAGCCAATGCCACGGCTACTGACGTTCTGTCGCTCAACCACTTTAATCAAGATTAATGTCTCAACAACTGTTAGATGGATTGCCATAAAATGTTCTACCTGTAACCATGACCTCCAGGGGATCAATCCGGATGACTTATATGGTCCCCTGACTTTTCAAAGTTCTCACTTGTCTACTGGATGGACTGGCACAAAATCAGGCAGACATCCATGTGTCTGAGAGGATAAATCTTCATGACTCCAGGCTTCTCCTCTTGTGCCACAAGGTTCACATTTGTGGTTTGTATTGAAATGTCTCAGCATGAATTGCTCTGAAAGTTAGTACTGACATTCATGCCCACCTCTGGACTGATAGCAATAATAATGGTGATCCCTGGTCTTGTGTCAATCTATGAAAAAATACCTTCAAATCTTTCCTGAAGAAAATACATTGTGTTCAAAACATGATTGATAATTCAACTATAGGAACCTAATTTCTAAGAGACAGAGTTCAATCGCATGACAGAGCAGTTTGCTGTTGTAAATGTCAGTTTATATTATTCCAACAGCATGACATATTGATTCACTGTTATGTGCAGAGTTTTTAGGGAGACACAGTATATGATAAGATCAATATCTGTGGCTGACTCACATATGATTTACTGAAACTGTTTAGTAAAGGCAGAAAACCCAAATTCTTAGAAAGAGAGTCTTCAAAAGAGTAAATATGATTAATATGAAGTTTTACTGGAAAGAGTCATAAATATTACACACTTTTTTCATTATATCTAACAAACGAAACAATCAGGGGATGATGGACATGTAACAGCAAAATAGGGAAAACAAAGCTGTCTAACCCCGAAACATTCATCCACTATAGTGTTTCCCTCCATCTGCTCCATCTGTTCTCTGTCTCCACATCCTAGTGTTACTCATTAATACTTGGTAGTTTCTTCCAGTTCTGGCACTAAAAACAAAGGATAATGATCTTATTTCCTATTAAATGGCCTTGCTGACTGGGGGTCAGGACGGCAGGGAGGGGTTGAGACTATTCAACAATAAGCCTGTCATCCACCAGACAGTCACATGTGCAAATTGAAATGTAATGAGATTAAGCACCAGAAGGGAAACAATGCAGGCTCCTCACCATTGAAGCTAAAGGCAAGAAAAAAAATGATAAATCGGCTTAAGGAGGGAGAAACTGTCCAGGAGAGACGGAGAAGATTACCAATCATCGAAGTCATCAAAAAAGACAGGAGCCTTCAAAGCTCTAATAAAGAGCAACATAACACGATAAGTGGATACAGTGTCTTTCCTGAAGCTACCAAGACCAGTCCACTTTGTAAACCTTGACTGTCATTGACATCCTCCAGCTAATTAACCTGGCACACACACTCACACACATACACACATGCACAGACACAAGAAGAACTAATAAGACAGAGATAGCGACAGTGTGCAGCAGAAACTGGAGCTGAAATTGGTGTTTTATTTCTTGGTTGAGTGTGTTTAAGTGCTGCATTCTGATTGAAACATTTAACACTTAATACTACGACCTAACCCTAATTGGGAACATGGCCTCTCCGGTATCAGACATGCCGTTAATGGACACTCAAGATGCCCTACCATGAGTCAGTGGGAGCCAACGGAGGCCTACACTCAGCTGATAATGACTGCTGTGTCAAACAAAAACAAACTGTTCTTTTTTCCGCCCCTCCTTCCTAACATGCTCAACCTCTGCTGTTCTGCTTTCTGAACACTGAACTGTAGCAGCTGGGGATCGGCAAGAGCAAGAAATCCACTCTTATTTTCCCAGCTACACTTTTACAGAGCGGCCAGGCTATTTCTATTTCTGACACTCCTGAGGTCCACATCTGGAGTGAATCTTGAAACAGTGTCAAACTGCATGCAGGCCAGCTGAGGACCTGTTTATAGATGTCAGTTGTGCATTTGTTTTCACACAGTAGCGCTGTTATATTACTTCTCAAAAAGTGAGCTTAATGTAGAAAAATGCAGCACGAACACGATGTCATAACAAACACAAAAAGTATGAAGAAGCGTACAGACTGTGTCAGCTCAACAGCCCCCTCTAGAGACCACACATTCTGCTTGCAGATGACATTTGGTGCAATAAGGTGAGGAAGGGTGTTCACATCTGGTCACAAAATAGGACTACAGCAGTCTGTTATCTAAAGAGCACTGCTTTTGTTCGACAGAGATTTGCCAACGATAAAAGGCCTCGCTGTTGTGCTTCCTCTGTGATAGAAAACACTGTCATCCAGCCAGGAAGCACCTTCATCATGGCAATCATCTCAGACGCAGCCATGACACAAATCTCCTGCACCCAAGGGTGCGGAGATTGGCTTTCATAATGCACTGACTCACTCACACTGTCACCTTATCACTGGTAATGACTGTAGGTCGTTCTCGTGTGGGACATCCTTCAGCCGTGATGGGATCTGTTTCCCTCCCACACGGCAGCACAGAGACGAGCAGCTGAGGTTAAGGAAAAAAATACACAGCGGGGAAAAAATAAAGAGTGGACCTTCTGTTAAAATGAACACACACGCGCATACATGCAGGAGAACTGAGGGATCAAGAAGCAAAACAGAGGGGGCTTTTAATGTCCACACACATCTTTTGAAAGTCTGTATACGCACACTGTGGGCTTTTAACACTGTTTCATACAGGCAGCATTGAAAGCTTAACAGCCCATACAGAGAGCAGCTCACACACACACACACACACACATGGCACACACACATACATTGCTTCATGGAGCATACCATACAGAGAGCACTTTACAAAAAACCTTGCTGTCCTCAGTACAGTTGCTCATAAAGTGGAGACATTCAGTGCTTAGAGTGGGACAGAGGGGACGGTATGGAGTCTTAAGCACACACACGCACACACACGCACACGCACACACACACACACACACACACACACACACACACACACACACACACACACACACACACACACACACACACACAGTGTAGAGCCAGTGTATTCTCAGACCAATCAATAATCCATTATGAACAAACTGCTCTTCACCTCCCACCCTGCTCTAAACCGGCAGACAAAGAGGTCTGCTGTACGCTTCACGATGAACAGAGAGAGAAGTAAAGCACAGCTGGATACACACCACGCACACACCTACAGGCTGTTCACACACACAAAAAAGAAAAAGAAACGCACATGCTGGAGATGTGAGGCATTTAGAGGGTGACAAATGTGTCAGCTGTGAAATGAAACAAAAGAAAACAATATCTTTTTGCAAACTTTGTGGTTGAGGTTTTGCTCCAGGTGCTGTTAAGTACTGTTGATTCACTTACATGCTATATATCAAAAATTCTGTCTGCAGCCATGAGTGGAAAACACACAACTTACTTTCTCCATGTAGATATAAAACTGTAGGGAATGCTACAGAAAGATGTATTTCAGTAAAATAATGCATCCAACTTTGTTATAATATGTATCTGCTCATTCCTCATACATTTCTCACATACTTGCACACAACCACATCTGGCCACATATGCATTTGTGTGTACAAGCTAGAAGGGATAATCCTTCAGAGACTACATGTAGATAGATGTGATGCAGGTGTGTGTTTGAGTCAGTTTTCATCCAGTTTTGTACTGGATGCTCCCTAATAAAGGTCTGTCCTGATGCTCTGATTTTACTATTAGCATCTCTGTTTTGACAGTTTTGACTAAAGCTTGGCTCAGGTGTGACTTATTTTGATTCTATCTTTGGCACATCGGTGCACAAACACACAGGAGACACATTGCCAGGATCTGTTGCTGTCCGTTTCCCAAACAGCACAATAAAAATTTCCCACCCATAAGGAAATTTGGCATAATTTGACCGAGGATTGCTAATGTGATTCTAGTTTGATTGATGCATCTCCTGTCTAGTTTGACTCCAAACTGATTCCCATTCAGGTCTAATCCAGAACCAGATCTATGACCAATTTGGGTCCAGCTTGGGCTGAGTTATATTATATATTTTTTTCCTTTAGTCCCTGCTCTGTCAGAGCAGGTCATTCTCATAAGTAGGAAGAGCAGTGGGGGGCTTTGTGGTATTGTTGGGGTCTCCAATTCCCATCCTATCCCTGGTTCCATCCCTGCCCCCCATCCCTTAAACCCAGCCAGAACAATAGAAGGGGTCCGCGCTGTCTGTCCCTCCTCAAACTGCCCCCCCACTCCTGATAAATAGGCTGAGAAGGGATCCTGCCTGCCTGCTCCATTTGCGTGAGAAGGGTTTTGGATAGAAAGGAGTCCACTGGGTCTCGGTTTATGTGTGTGTAGGAAGTGGCAGGTGCTTGGGTCAATACTGTCATGTTACATTTTGGTGACCCGCCCATGCTGGTGGGATTACCGGATGGGTAGGAAGGACACGGGGTTTCAGAGTCCCACAGAGTGACCCACACACCAACAAAACACACTGTAGTAAATGACGTAGGCTAGATGGAAAAAGCTAATTAATTGTCAACATGTTTGGTACACACGTGTCAGTTATGCCATGTGGCTGCTGCAACATGTGTCTTACTATTGTTGTGTATTTTGCTTGACATCTTTCTTTTCAGTCAAAATGAGCCTGGATAACTTTAGAAAAACTGTCACCATTTTTCAGAACTAAACTGTATGTTTATGTGTTTCTAACAAATTTGAGAAAATTGCATGTGTTTTCCACTGTTGGTTTTAAATTATGGCACTAAACTGATCAACACTGAGGGATACCTGCTGCTATAATTTAGCGTTGAGAGCCAACAAGCGCTGCCTGCTCTCATGGGTCCAACCATCTTCAGCTTCCTGTGGGATTCACTGTGTGTGTTTGTGCACGTGTGTGAGTGTGTGTGTGCATGCTTGCCTCCCTCCCCCCCCTTCGTCTCAAACTCTGCCTGTTTTTCTCACACCACTCGTTAACCCCTGGGTGCTCCTGCTCATGGAGCCCCCCACCACCACCCCTCTCCTGAACCACGGCAGCATTCCTCACACTTAGCGCACACACTGTGATCTACTGTCACTGCGGAACACAGACTAAACGCATCTAAATTACCTCAGAGTTCACAAACAGTAGATATGTTTATGACATAAACTCTTCTTGTGCAGGATTGCTGCTTTAAATCGTTCAATCTAAAACCGAACTTTAACCGCGACCTCAACCTTAATCTAACGGCAACCTTAAATCCAAATCTTAATCCTAAACTATTGGAGTGGATGTAAGGATGATCAAAATGTGCTTATGTAACAAGATCTTTTTTTAAATTTTCCTTACAAGGACAGACATTTAGAAACACTTGAGCATAATGGTTCCATACAGATATATATGTAATGTAAAAAGCTACAGCCGTGTTTTCTTCAGTGATAAGATGGTGCACTTTTTTTCTATTCAGATCCATGCAAATGGCGGTAAAACTAGTTCCCGTCTACGCTTTCCGATAATGCAATTGAAGGCACACTGAGGCAGAATGGGCCAGAGGTACAAAGAGCGCAACTGCAACTTGTTGGTGTAATAGTGGCAAAAGCACAAGAAGCAGTAATCGATTTAAATCTAAATTGAAACTCCTCCGTCTCTTTTCACCCCAACTGTCCACTCTTCTCTCAACTCTCGCTGCCTTCTTCCTCCTCTTCCTCTGTGCTCTCCTTCATCTTTCCGCAGGCCCGAACAACCTCTGCAGCTGAACCCAAATCAGTCTCTCTGAAGTGTAATTAGACCGGCGACCTCAAAGTTGGCCACCAGTCTTTCACACTGTCACACTGTTTGATATAACCGTTTTATTTTGCCGCTTGCTGAGGCAACAGGGCCTTGCGGTTAGTGAGTTTACACACACGCGTATGTACACGTCACTCGCGTACAAGCAACACGGGAGAGTATGCATTTCAAATTAGTCATACTGTTGTGCATAAATGTGCATCTTTGGGCCAGACAGCAGCACCAAGACACAACATTAATAGGACAACAGCGGGGAGTTTCAACTTGTAATTTGGCTGACTCACAAAATTAACATTAATAAGCTACAGCTGATAGAATCTACCGCAGATACTTGCCATTTCACACAGCAAGACTGATGTGAGAACCATGCATCCCATGCTTACTGTACCAGCTGGTGGCTATGTGAAGGAGAAACAGAGAATCTGCACTTTTGCGGCTTATTAAAAGGCATCGGTTTACAAGAAAACTGATTTGTCAGTCACTTCGGGAACGCTGATCCCAAAATCATCTTCACCGCATTTTAAGAGATGGAATTTAGCTTCATTCCACTTGAGCATTATCTCAAATACAAGCTATTCAACACAGTATTCAAACTATATTATCATGCAATTTATTAGGTTAATGAGAACCAAAAAAGATTCATCTGACTGTCATCTCATTCCTTAATAGCTAAACAGGGCATCAGTGCACGCTTTGAGGTGATGCATTGACTTTCTCACAGCTTTTTGTCTGTGCATGGATGCAGTTAAAGTATTCTTTGTCCAATCATTTACTCAGTTACTTGTGTTGTTACTTGCTGTGTGTCTTGTTTTCAAACCTGCCTCTACCTAGAGGCAAAATCTGAAGAACACATCCTGTAAGATTTGTCAAGAGCAGATATGAGAACATAGCAGGGCAACAGATCTGCTTCGGAGTCTTTCTTACCGCCTGCGCACACACACACATACACAAAACGCACTCTGGCAAGCAGGATGGGAGGGTTTCCACAGAAATCTCCTGATGGCTCTACTACAGAAAGAGTGTGTGGGCTCAAATAGGCAGTTGTTGTTGCGAGGTGTTCACACACTGATCTAATGTACAAACACACACACACACACACACACACACAACACACAAACACATTATAAAGAAACATAACTCTAAACAAAGTAACCTGTGGGGAAAATCCAATTTCATCCCTTGGAAAAAAAATTATTGTGAACAGTACGAATTGAGTATTGAACCACTTTTGTGTGTGCATACGTGTGAATGCCGCAGAAAATAAAAAGCAGCGCCATACAGATTCACTATAAATTTCTTTTTGGGCACCACAGATCATCTTTTATAGTTAGAGTATAAATAAGTTTGACAGTATATATGATACAACTACCATAAAACACAAGAAGGTCATGGTTGGGTGGCATACTGCACCGCTGTCGATTCAGGCAATATCAAAGTGATACTATGAGCAATGTGGTAGAAATCGGAAACCTAATAATAATGGATTAACATTTTTAAACAACCAAAATTAGCTTTGAATAATAGACAGTAAGCAGTAGTCTTTGACAGCAGAACACACAGGCACTGATGACTTCTGAACACATTCCCACAAACACTGTGGACACTGCAAGCGATATTACGGTTGACATACAGCTGGAAAACTGGATGTTTGGTGTGAATAAATACAAATGACTGAGTGGTCAAATTTGCATGAAAACACCTTAAACCTATGAGTCCCAAACTGCGTTCAGGATAAGTTCACTACCTTTACTTTTAACCCTTTACCCTATGAAGGCTAGCCATACATGTATTTTTTTTTATATGATAATACTAGGCTTTATTTTAGATATTAACATACAAGAAGGGATGTGAAGTTCAAAGTTTGTCAATTAGACTCTGCCACATAAATAAAATGTATATTGGATTTCTATAGAAAAGCTGGTTTCTCATTTGGGAAACATTCTTTTTTTTTTTTTTTTTTTAAGATTTATTTTTGGCATTTTCATGCCTTTATTAGAGCGGACAGGACAGTGGATAGAGTTAGAAATGGGAGAGAGTGGGGAAGAACGTGCAGTAAATGAGGTTGGACTCGAACCCGGCACAGCCGCTACACCTCTGTACGTGGGTCACGCAACATAACCGCTAGGCTATCGGGGCACCTGGGAAACATTCACGTTCTTGCCAAAAGTTACATGACAGGATTGATATCAGTGCAGCATGTTAGCTTAGCTTAGCTTAGCATAAAGACTGGAAATAGGAAGCTAGTGTGTGTCTGTCCATGTAGGCATTTCTAAAACTTACCAACTAAAAATGATACCTTGTTTGTTAAATCCTAGAAGAAAAGGTGTTAAAATGATATAAAGTTACTGCACCTGGCCAAGAAATACATAGCCATCTGTAAAACCACCATGTGTCATTTCTTTTTCCACTGATTTTTGTACTGGAAATAAACAAGTGAGGTGTAAAGGGTTTGGCAAGTAAATGTTGTTGCCTTTGGACCAAGCCAGGTCAACTGTTTCCCTCATTAGCTTAGCCTCTATGCTAAGCTAAGTTGCTGATATTAGCCGAATATTTACAGTACAAGACATGAGATCGGCATCAACCTACTTGTCTAGTTCTTGGCAAGAAAGTAACTATAGTTCAAAAAAATCATTTTTAACATTCAGTGTAACAGTGTGCCTTTAAAATCACTGTTACGTCCTACAAACATACTTTCAGTCCCAGTGGGATTATTATACTGGGAACATGAAAGTGATACGACTGGAAATACGAAATACCACAAAGTTCACTAAGGTTAGCGCAAACTCATTATTGACCATCATAAGTCCCCAAAGGAATATTCTAGAAGTGTTTTCATTTGTGTGTGTGTGTGTGTGTGTTTGTGTGTGTGCGTGCGTGCGTGTGTGTATGCTGAAACATCTGCCCAGGATTTCATAGCCAAAAATAATAAAAAAAACGAAGCACCACACAGGAACTGGAGCTGCTAGATGAGAATAACAAACGTTGTCTTTTATATGGGACAAAGAGTTTTTCTAGAGAGTGCACCGAAGATACATGACACATTTCTCTCATACGCAGGCTGACAGGCATTACCGTGAGAGAGAGCTTATGTGGCTAGGTGGTCGTGATGGATGGCTGTATAAAAAGAGCCGGAGATCCCATCTGGGTCACGTCTTATCAGGCTGACTGATTCACATTGATGAAATCATGCCGGCTTGTTAACCCGCCCAGTGGAAAAACCTTAAACCAATACCGAGGAAAACAAGGCGGCATCAGAAGAGAGAGGGAGAGAGATGCATGTCAAGGAGAGCAGAAAAGGCAGAGCAAATAATGAGAGGGAGGGCAGCAGAGGGAAGATAAGTGGTAAATAGTGATGTAAAGTCACGGCAGGAGATGGATTGGGATAATAAGAGCTGACTGAGAGGGAGAGAGACGGAGATGTGGGAGATCGAGGTAGACGGAAGGCAGGAAACAGAGAAGAACGCAGGCTGCAGAAAATGTCAATCTTACAGGAAAACTGTGACTTCTTATGAAATTTGGAGTATTGATCGCAACTGTCTGGTGAAAAGATCACGATGAAAAATAAAAGTTTCTTTCTGGCTATGAGCTCCATGTGGTGTTTTCTCACTCCAGTATTCTTTAGGGAGGACTTCACAGCTTGTTATGACACATACAGTTTGTGGCATAATCATATAACAGGATATTAACCAGGATTCACTCTCTCAACATTCTTCCAACAGTCCTACAGAAACAATCTACTAATATAGTTACACTGTTAAACCAACCACCACATCAGGCTACAGGGTACAGTGTAATGGTGGATGTGTTTGTATAGTGCATGTGTGTGTGTGTTTGTCAAGTTTCAGGTAGCTCATGTCGATTTGATGACTGGTTTAGTTTAAAAACTTCTTTCATCTCCCAGAAGTTTGCAGTTCAATCTATGTGCTTAAACTGTGGAAAAAATACCACCACAGTTCCACCACTGTCATAATATAATAGTGGAAAACATCTGTCTCCTGAGCTGCGATGACACAAGCTGCGGTGTGGCACTATGACAAAGAACGAAGATAAACAACACCTACATATGGCACATATATAAAGTTCAAAATAGGAAAATATTACTTGGAGAGGTGAATAACATCCAAAACACATGATTGAAAAGCTTAGTGATTGATAAATATAAATGCGGCAAAACAAGGGGAAAAGCCTCCATATGTATATCAATCAGCCGCTCTCTCAATTCATTTTCCCTCTTGATGCAGGTGGGCTTCAGAAAACCAGATCACAGCATTCTGTCGGTAAACAAGCGGCATTCCACAACCCGCCTATTTGCAATAAAGCTCACCGCCACAACATGATCTGCACCAGTTGCTGTGTTTAGACAGTAGTGGGTTTACCAGATCGACATCTGGAAGCAGGCAGCACCTATACTGGCATGACTGTCAGGCTGACAACCTGTCTGTTAATAGGTTACATAATGTCAGTGGGAATTTAATGGTAACAAATTAAAGTCAAGTGAGGACTGTGTGAGTCCAAGTTTGTATTTTAAATGATGGAAACTGTCACAGGCCATGGTTTTGCTTTATTTCTTAAAAAACCCATTTGGATGGCTTTTCAGACTAAGTTAAACAGTTACACATAGTAAATAACTTTTAATTGTTCTAATATGCTTGTTGTATCCATCCATCCATTAGCTATACCCGCTTCATCCTGCAGAGGGTCGCATGAGGACCTGCAGACAACCATGCACGATCACACTTGAAGTTAATTTAAAATCACCAATAAATCCAAAAGGCATGTTTTTACACTGTAGGAGGAGGCCACAGGCACAGGGAGAACAACTCCACACAGAATAGCCCCAGAATTCATTGTATGTCTTTATGTTTATTCATTTTGGCTTTCAATTACATTTAATTATTATTTAAAAAAAAAGGCATAATATCAGTAGAAAATAGAAAGGGTCATGCATTTTATCTGTGAAG
>OMNN01017934.1:1351-12451 GCA_900302755.1 Chromis chromis
AAATAAATTAATTAATTAATTAAGAGTGAGAAGTTAAAGAAACAAGGGTGATGTATTTATGCAGAAGGCTGCAGAAGAGGCAGTAAAAATACAAAAAAAAACATACCCTTTAAAAAAAAAAATGAAATAAAACTGGCTGGAATAGAAAAATACTTGTGCCTTTGCCCCCATGCTGAGAGCTCAGTGGCCACCACAGTGTAATGCTGCGTGAGTACTTCCCAAAACAAAGGTTTATTGCATCATTGCTTGTAGAACACAGCGCCTGAGTCAGACTCCTACAGTGTCTCAACCTTGGGACCTTGTTTTATGAGGTCAGTTTTGAACAATTTGCAGAGAGAAGACCAAAGTAGGATGCTGCCCCTGTACTCTTTCAAGCCCACAACAAGGGCTACAGAAGAAAGCGTCAATGTAAAACAGTTTGACTAATTAAAAACAATGCAACACAAAAATGAGAAAAAGATCAAGACCAACAGACTTTTTAGTTCTAAGATAAAGACGTAATATTTTACAAAGGGTCTCTTTAATTCCTCCAAGTTGTGCGAGTGATTTTAAAATCTGAGGAAGATTAATTTAAATACCAACGCTGCAAACTGGAAATACAATGCATACAGTGTATTCATGTAATACAACACTTATTTAACTAAATAAGGCTGGTGTTTTTTTTAAGAAAACAACTCAACTACTACTCTGTAAACTTTTCATAAACACATCAGACATGAATTTAACGAAGAATAAGTTGTAGCTGATCTTACTTGCTGTCTTCTTGAGTTTCTCGCCATCTGTTAAACAGTCCAACTTATTATTGCAATGTGTTTTGTCGTGTGTGCTCAACATTTTGATCAATGTCTTGGACACACAGGTGTTGGTCTACAATGTCATGGAGGAAAAAGCATGCAGGCCTGTTGAATTATTGATGACAAAAGGTCTGTTATTTGAAATTTAAAGTAGCGAGTCTGTATTAGAATTCACAGTGTCTGTCGAAGGAGCTGTGCAGGTGATTAAAACCAAAGATCTGCTCATTCCACGGATCTTCTGCGATTGCTGTCAATTATGTTGTTGTTGCGAGTTAATGAATTCATTAATTAATTAAAGACATAGATGAACTGAACAAATTAGTATACACAAGCACAAACAAAAAAGACAATATAGTCACATCATGGAATGTATGGAATTAAATTATCATATTTGCATCTTGTCCATATGAGTCTCACTGTCATTGTCATTTTGTAATGTTAAGAATTACAGTATCTCCTGAACACAGACACCTTGAGTGTGTCTGAAAACTTTCTCCGTCTCTTTCTTTTTATCACATGCAGACATGCAATGTTTTATGCAGTACATTTAGCTGAGGGAAGTGATTTAAAACTGCTGGCCTAAAGCCCTCACACCCTGCCACACATGCACACAGATGACGTGAGACTCCGGGAGCCCTGATGTGAAAGCACATGCCACCAAATCCACAGTTAATTGGACACTTCTTTCACAACAGGCCTGTGGTAAAGAGCGGCAAGCAAATAACAAGCCTAAGACAAGGTTCCAGAACGAACAAGAGGAAATAGCTCTGATAACGAAACCAGCAGCAGATGTGCTGTCCTCTGCATTATATTGTGTCTAGAACAACAACTCTTCTTTGACTGCATAATCCTCGGCATTCTGCTTAACTGATTAGCCTTTCCGTGCTTAACAGCTGGTATCTTAGCCCAATTTGTCTGGCTTGGAAATGTTAAGCAGAATCATGTCTGCTGCATTCTTTGTGCCAAATGGACATTTGTGTGTAGAAAATGGTCAGCAGCCAGGTACTGAGGAGGGATTGCACATGATCAAAAAGGATTTCATGGAAGGAGATTGGGAGAAAAAGACTTATGGAAATATAGCACTGCATTGTGCTGGATGTCTCAGTTTGTGAGTCCACATGAGGTTGTTTAACTGCTGGAAGATGAGAGGATTTAGAAAGATATCCAGCTCACCAGAAACAGCTAATTCCTGCTGAAGTAAACGGGGCTGAAAGGCAAGTGAATCGTTGACATAGAATAAATTCAGCTCCTATTAGCAGATTATTTGTTAACACATTTTCTGTTGTTTCTCTTTTCTCAAACTGGCTTCCATTTCCTTTAAAGACACAGACAGTAGGTTTAATGAATGCAACTACAGATGGAAATGAGCTTTTAGCAATATCTGGTGCAACAAATGCATTGTGCATTGTTCCATTGTTAAATAAACAATAAATAAATTAAACTGACTCTTTTCGAATTCAGTGGTTGTAATTACACTAATATATCAAGTAAACATAGAAGAGCAGGGCAGGTCAATCAATATACCAGCTGTGTGTTTCCCAACAAACAAACAACTGGTACATTGCTGCTCAAAAGTGTGGCTCTCAGTGTCTGTCAGATGAAAAGCACTGTACTCTGCAGTAGAGGCGGAAATGTGTTTATGTGGCTACACTCCAGATTCATTGTATGATTAGTCCTTGGTTCCAAACCTTGTCATCAAGAGAAACTATAATCACTCAGTGACGTCAGTGCTGGTAAATTGCAAACCCATATTTACAGTACTATACAGGACTTATCGACATTCAGAAAGAGGGAGCACAACAATAAACTGCTGCTCAAGGTTGCATCACCGACGTAGAGACAACTGATGCAAAGTAATTAGCTTTTCTGCAGGAATTAGAGGCAGAAAATGTTTAGTCTTCATCCAAAGGCACAGCAGCTGGATAGCTCAGTGACTAACACCCCAGACCTTGGCATAAGAGATCAGTGGTTCAAATCCCGGTCAGGGCGCAGGTATCCAGTGAAGACCCTTAGGCAAGGTTCTTAATGCTGCCCCGCCTCCCTACCTATGTACGTCGCTTTGGATAAAAGCGTCTGCTCAATGAAATTGTAAACTTATTGTTGTAACCAAAGGGCTCAGTTCTTGTACCAACTGCCTCCTTCAGGGAACATTACACATTGTGAATATGCTATTTCGATATCACAAATCCTACATTAAATATCCACCTCATGCTTTAAAACGATGGATCTTCATAATGCGCTAATTTAAAAACAGTTACAGCAGCTCAATCCTTGTTACCTCTGATTTTGCACAGCAAGAAAACCACAAGACTACAGCTCGTGAGCTTTATCTGGCTGATCTTTGACGCCTCGTGTTAAGCTCATGTTGTTCAGCAGACACTAGGCAAGCATGGCAAAAACAATACTGCAAACAATGGTGAGGGCTTCTTCAGGGTAGCTTCATTACCTTTATTTTTTTAAATTTTCTTATCTGTCATTGGCAATACATAGCCATACGTGTGTGGTCTTGTTTTGTTTTTTAAAATCTCCAGGCTAGACATATATTACCATTTACATCAAGGAATTTTGGCAACATCAAAACGATGATGGGGTACTGTTGAACTTTTGAATAATTGCACTCAAAGGCAAATCCATTAGTTAGTTGTTTTTTTCTACAGAGTGGGAAGTTGGAGACAATGCAGAAATATGCTGTAACTTCACAAACACATTACTCTTTCACACACAAGGAAACAACTAGTAAGTTCTGCTGTGTACATTACAATGATAAGGAGTTCAGGAGGGTTTAAGCAGGTGAAGAAGTTAGTAAAAATATATTTTGCAGAAGTTGGATCCGTCTTCATAACATTATTCTCGGTATGCACAAATATGTAACATAATTATTAGATTCGCTTTTTCTCGTGATGATGTTATCATTGCATATTAATGTCAATGCAATGAAATGATTGCAATGCATTGATACTAACATATGTAGATATAGACATCTTTGCAATGACAAGTTCATGAGTAAATCAAATAAGAGTAACGGGTGTAGATGGATGCAGAGCTGTGTGCAGGTTGTAATGATTAAACTGGATGTAAATTTGAAGTTATTTTTTCTTCGCACAAGCAAATGGCATTGTTTGAAAGGTCAAGTCATGCACTTCAGTTGATATGTGCCACACCTCGCTGCAACAAATACTTCTAGAGAAATTCAACCAAGAGAATGGATGTGAATTTGGATGCAAAGTGCATCAATCAGACTGTATGGGTTAAACTTTAAATGGAAATACTTAGGCATCCAGACAGATAAATTAAATATACATTAAAAGTATTATATCACTTAAAGATTGCATTGTCCCCCAAAACTTATGACTGACCGCTGTGAAAAGAAATCAAGCACCAATGCTTTTTCCTTTGTACCTGCAGCATTTTCTATCAACCCAGAGCTAGTCTTGTGAAAATTTAATTTCATGGGTGACGATGAAGCAGACAGGATACTGGCTTCCGGACAATTAGAATTACATTATTTCTCAGATATATCTGTCTCAAAGTGACACCCCGATTTATCCCTTATCACTGTGCATGATTATATTTTACTACAAGCAACTGCTTCATTTTTTTTTTTAAGTTTCCCAAACAACAATCAACAAAGTCAGCATGACATTTTGCCTGTGTGCCTGTGTCACTGTGTGCTCAGTATTGCGATGAGTTATTCTTGATCTGACTGCCCTGGCAAATGTCTGCTTCGACTCTGCCCATCTGTCTGACCCATACACAATTATACATATCTACTATTATCATCTTTCACCAGTTTCATGCAAATCCCCACCATTTGTGCAGCACGGCGCCCCCGGGAATCCACTAATATTTTATTTTATTCAATTTTCTTTCATTTGACGGTCTGACAAAATGACTCAGGCCTATGAATTAAGTATTTGTACTTTTGCCTCAACAACAATTGAGTGGAACAGCTTGAGTCATGGTGCACTCCACAATACCTTCAGCCATGTTCGAGTAATTAATTCATCTTTATATGTATACATTATATGCTTATACTTTCTACTAAAAACTAAGAAAATTGTGGAGAGACAATGTTTAGATGCTCCAATTTAAATAGGAAACCAAGACAGTTCTCTGAAATTCAGAAACAATACACTTTAATTACAATTTAAATGCGTCACATATGTTGTATGCTATGTGGAACAATTACACCACATTTTCCAGGCTTGAGCTATTAACAGTATCGTGTTGTGTTCCTAACACTTCTGTAGGTGTTCTGTAGATTGTGGGTTATTAACACATGTGCATTAGGAATGATCTGATCGTGTGCATAATAAAAAAAACATCTATACATGCAGTAAGTTTGATGCAGAAAATCCTCAAAGGTATTATTTGAGAGCTTAACAAAAAAAAATAAAAAATTAAAAAACAATAATGACAGGTAATAAAAAAACAGAGGCCATAGATGATGCTTTTCTAGCAGCACAGTGCAACCTGGCCTTTCTGCAGCCCCAGCTGTCGAAGAGGACAGCCCAATCAAACCATCCCAGCTCAAACATTCATCTCATAGATAAAAATCTCTTTGGTGTTAGCAGAAATGTCAGACGTTATCTGCATCCTTTTTAATTGATTTCTCTCTGTCTTCCTTCTGGCCAGGTATTTCTTGGCTACATTCTCGATACAGTGTGCTCACTGCCATCATTGACAGCTGTCAGTGTCACTCAAGGTTGTGCAGCTGTAAGTCAAGAAGCTACTAAATGAATCCCTTGGTCCGTGTCTGTTAAATACATTTTAAGTCACCGTTTTTTTTACCCCCAATTTCCTGCTCTCTGGGTGGAAATCAATTGGCTTATCACCACAAGCAATATGTATTGCGTTTGGCTGGTGTGATAAGAGAAATACCTGACTGTGGAGTCCTGAGTCACAGATTTTGACTTTCTGTGTGTAATTCCTTGAATATCATACATTTGAGTAGTACCCTCTATTATTGTGGAAGCAAAACAAGATGATTTAATAAGATGATGTATATACAATGACTATGGCTGTATGTGCAAGTGGGCTTACAATTACTAAATAATCATTTAAAAGTCCAATTCCATTTGTTGTTGTTTTTGTTACAGGCATTATAAGTAAAACAAAACAAATAAACAACTCTCTTAGTCAGCTTTTGTGATAAGCTTAATAGATGTTGACTTAACTATTGTTCTGGCACCAACAGGTCAGGTTATTACTCAAGTCTATATTGTGGTATTGTATTCAGAATATGACATTATTGTGGTGAATTAAATAATTAACTTAAATTGCAATACTATAAATCATTCAATTTCAATATGACAGCTGCGCATTCATCACAGGGTCACTTTGCCGTCCATGGGACAGTCTGTACTGAACAACAGTTAAAATCCTTTTGTCACCAACATGCTGTGGACCACTTGTGTAAATAGTTCTTGTTCGTGACTTTGAATAAATGATATTAAAAGATCTTATAAGGCATGGTGGGATTTATTGTAGGAGAGTGACAGCACAGCTGAATTAAAGCAAGCTGTGACTAAGTAGTTTGGTCTTTGTCACTGTTCCGACTTTAAATACAGTCAGAAAAAGTCAATGCAGTTTGCAAAAGCCCCTGTGACATTGCAATTTGTGAAAGAAGCCACAGAACCCGGCAAGGTGTGTACCCAAAGAGCACTCAGACCTGCTAATATGCACTGTGGGTGGACTATTATTTCCACTCCGTATTTTCTCACATATCAGACAATGGCTGGTAGGCCTATACTGGACCTATACATTGTCCTGTTCCATGTCAAGGATAGATTACTATACTGTTGTGATTTTTTGTTACCATTCAAGGATATAAACAAGATTTTCTTTGTGTATTTGTTTTTTTTCTCTGCATTTTTTTTTTTACGTATAGTTGTCAAATATTTCATAAACGTCAGTGTCTGACAAAGTCGCTTGCCAACACGTTTTTATTCAAAAGCCTTTGTGCCAAAGAAAAATAGGGCAAAAATAACCGTTCAACAAAGACAGACAATGCTAATCAATGACAAAGACTAAAATACAAAAAAATTCAAGCAGACAGCACAACACAATAAGAAATCTATGTCAACTTCAGAAATCAATGTATTCAAGTCTTTCTCTCTGTGAAAAAAACTCTTCTTAGTATGTGGTCCTCCCTTTCTCTTTTGATAAATATTCGCCATTTCTAGGCCAACATTTGAGCAGCTACATTTCAAGTTTAAATTTGCAGGTGAAATATTTGGGCCAGCTAAATCTGAGTTAAAATCAATTGTATTATTGAACTGCAGTCTTTGTCTTTTACCATAGATGCGCTGACAGGCTTAAATTGAGAACTGATGCATGTATTTGGGATTTCAATATTACAAAAAGCACAAAATCTGAGGAGTTTTAGGTTTTAGAAGTCAACTAAGACATTTCTTAACCCCAGGTGAAAGGAAATACTGATATCCAACTGACACAGAAAAAGCCAATGCATAAAGTGATGAACACATTTTCATTCAACACAATACCAGCTACTAATGTCTTTAAGTAGTTGTGACTGAACAATCATTAAACAAGTCTTTGGATACTATTTTTAAACTTCCATTTTCTACCTTGCTGCTGTATTTCCACTTTGTTATTTTACAAAATAACAAAATTTAGATGCTTAAAATTGTAATGTTCTTCATGTGCTACTTATTTGAGCAATATCCAAAGTTTAGAATTTTTATTTGTAGTCACAGACTACAAATAATACACCTCGCATTTTGTCAGGTTTCACGATTAGTGTGAACTGTTAATTGTGATTTTTTTTTCATACCTCGAACTGCTGACACTGGTGTTACTGCTGCCACTGTTACTGCATGTGTTGACACACTTGCGATGCCAGTTGGAAGATATCAGCAACCCCAACATATGCTACTTGCAGTTACCACTAGTAGGTTGACATGAACAGTTATTGTAGCTGGCAGTTCATGTTTACAGAACATCAGATAACGCAGCATCAACAGGCTACTTGCCAATAACACATGCTGGTGAACACTGGTGTCAGGCGATGAATAAATGGACATTGGTGGTAGGCAGGTCCCACTGCAGTGTGTCATTCTTTAAAGAAAAAAAACTATTAGATTTGCTTTATGCTTCTACTTGTTGGAGATTATTGACTGTGTGTTTGTATATGTTGGTAGGCAAAGCTCCTCAAAGTTTGAAAACTCAACAGTAAAGAACTAAGAATTTACATTTTCAACATAACCATGACAGCAAAATGTTAAAAGAAGAGAGAGAATAGTGAGTTTAAAAATAAAAGCAAAATTTGCTGAGGAAGGCACAGATGCATCTAGAGCATAGATGGGTAAATGCGTCCAGTCTTGCATTTCACATGAAGGTTTTTCGTATTGGTGCACAACATTTTTTTCACTGTTTTCAACATGTCTTGCATGCAGTTGACTTGCTAATCACCTGCACTAGCATAGCCACAGGAAGTACATCAGGTGGTAGAGCGGGTTGTCCAATAATCGTAAGGTTGGCGGTTCGATCCCCAACCCCTCCGCATGCCAAAGTGTCCCTTGGGCTAGACCAGGGGTGCCCAATCCTGGTCCTCGAGGGCCACTATCCTGCATGTGCATGTTATAGATGTTTCCCTCTTCCAACACACCTGATTCAAATGATCAGCTCATCATCAAGCTCTGCAGAAGCCTGATCCTGATCATTTGAATCAGGTGTGTTGGAAGAGGGAAACATCTAAAACATGCAGGATAGTGGCCCTCGAGGACCAGGATTGGGCTAGACACTAAACCCCAAGTTGCTCCCAAAGGCAGGCAGGTACCTTGTATGGAAGTACAAATAACTGTTCCAAACTACCCCAGTCTCCACAAAAAGTATGTTTCTATTCAACTAAACTGCATTCTCAGTTAAGTTTTGAGGGAAACATATTTTCTCCTGATTTATCACACATACGTTTCAAGTTAACATATTTTTACCATTTATTTTATGGCTTTTGTCGATCCTTTTCGGCCAACCAATCATATAGTAAATACAGCAAGACTGGTCATCCTGGTAACCAAGAAAATGGAGGAAAAGCTTGAAACATGTAGTGAAAGGCTCATATTTGAACCCAAACTTAACCAAGCTTTTTACATCATTATGAAAATGTCAACCAGAGTCTATTTTCCAAAACCTAACCACGTATTACTCTCAGGTTTCTTTTTTTCAGACAAAGAATGTAGGAGATGTTCTTTTACCTGACATGTTTCGACTGACAACATTCTTTGTCTGAAAAAAAGAAACCTGAGAGTAATATTCAGAGAGACAAAATGAACTTGCTGGAACTAACCACGTAGTTTTGGTGCCAAAGTATAAGGGAAAATCGAAACTAATTAACAGTGAAAACAAAATATAAATCTAAGAAAAATAATAGTCCCACACGGAATACAAACCCTGATCTCCTGGATGAAGGTCCTGTGCCGCATTATACTTTCATCTTCCTTTCCTACATCATTATACAGACTTTATAGCTCTTTCAAACTGAAAGCCTTTTGCACATGTGTAGACAACATCTGTGACGATGGCTGTAAAAAATGTCTGCAAAGCACCCATCACTGTTAACATACTTGCTGGCACATTTGGTATCTGGAGGAGTAAAATGTATATCCACTAAGGCATAAAATACGACTAATCATCCCCTGACCTTTTATAACATCAACATCACCCATGGTTTGCAATTCAGAGAAGCTCTTTGAGTTTCTTTTTAAAACTTTCTGCCATCATTGCAATTCGAAACTGTTGTTGATCTTACTTTCTGACCCCACTGATCAAGCACTGAATTGCATATTGCATTCATATTAGTTTAATTTCTGAGGATGTGCACAAGCTCGGCCCTCAAGGCACTTTGTGGTATGTGCTGTATTAATACAACAATGATGCCTAAGCTTGCAAGAGTGATTGACACTGCAGGTCTGTAAATAACTAAAAGCTTCCATTTCTTTGGGAATCAAAATTAGCACTTGTGTCAGAGGACATTTAAAGTTTAGCCAATATCAACTTTCCTCTCTAGTGCCGCTGGGTGTTGTTTAAATCACTGCTGCTTAGCAGGCAGCACTGGGCTGCAACCCCAGGTCCCGTTCATAATGAGCAGCATCCTATCCCTGTTCCAGAGTTTGACCCCAAGTGTGTGAATGGCCAGTAAACAACAATGTGATCCTACTTCCACCACCACCCACACAATCAATACTGTTCATTTGCTTTTTGTTTGTAATATTCGTGACATTGGCAGCTCTCCCTCACATATGCAAATAGAGTAACCTCCGTCTCCTTCTTGTTTTCTCCCTCTTTTCTCTGACTTGCTCAGACTTATTCTTTTCCCTGCCAAGGCATTGCATCAGGAAGTTGTGTAGGCCAGCTTGACAAGAACTTGACACTTTGAGGATCAATAAAGGATTGAATCTTCACTGCACCAAAAGTCAAACTACCTCTTAAATCAATGACTGGCAACTACTAACTGGAAATAGATCCTGTTATCATGCTTTTTTTGTTTTGTTTTTCTCATCCCGTGTTCCATTATTACATAAAAATTCTTCATTAATGTTATTGTGCATCTGATCTACAAGCATCTAATCAGTGTTGGGTTTGTTGTTTGCTTGCTAGTTGTGAGAAAGAAAACTCATTTACAGCTTTCTAACCCTTGCTGTTTACAATCTAAATTTAAATTCAGGTTTCACTTTTTCTTATGTCCTCTTCAAAATACAAATATGTCTTTTCCATTGGTTTACACTGACAAGACGTTGCACTTATTTAGCAGGGGATTTAGCTGTGAGAAATGGTAATCTCTTAAGCTTGACCTTTTCTCACAGATCTTCCCGAGCTAGTCTGTGTGTTATCCAACTGCTGAATGATACATGGGTGCTAAGTCCATCTAGATGAGGACCCTAATTTATATCCTGATTTGTCGGTCTGCTACTCTCTAGGCTATCGGTTGCCATTTTGGCAGTGATTCTTTACGGACAAGGATGTATTGATTCAGACCATAGACAGCTCTAAGCCTTACATACCGGAATTCTGAATCCATGAGACACTTGCAGAGGAAAAAAATATGTGTAGGGTATTATTGGTAGTGTTATACTTTATATTTCTCCAGAGAGAAAAAAAGTGTTGTTTTTCTTACTACAGGATAACTGTGAGGCTCTACTTTAGCATGAAACTATTTGAAACAAACAGGTACAGGATGAAAGGGTGTAAAATACCTGTGTATAAAGGGTTTTCTGCAGAATTTGAAACAGTTATATTATGGAAGGCAGCACACACAGGCACATGTGGATACACATACCAAATAGGT
>OMNN01017934.1:14100-37319 GCA_900302755.1 Chromis chromis
GCAGTATGTCATTGTGTCAGACTAACTATTTCACTTATTTAACAATTAATTTAGGTATGATGGTATCTTGCTCTCCCATTAAGAATGTTAACTCATTTTTCAGCCAAGAAGCATAACTATTCCTAACTATGCTATTTTATGGAACATGTTTGTCAGCTAAATTATCCATAATGCTTATGACTAATGTTAAAGCTGCAACGAGAATCCAGTTCTTTATAAACCACTAACAACTGAATTGTCCACATATTACTAATTCATTCGTCAGGGTTTGTAGTACCTTGGAATTGCTTTAAGCAATTCAGAGAATCATGATGTAGTGGTGTGACCAAATCAACTTTAATGTTTAAAGACAAAAGTTGTAGACATGAGTAGCTGCAGGCTTCAATGTATCTGTATCCCCAGATACATTAATGCATGAGACATGCTGCATATCTTTCAGCTTTTTTCCACTTAACAATTGCCATTGCAACTCGTGTGTTTTCAGATGTACTGCCCCCAGTAGACTGCATGTCATACCCGAAGGCAAACAATCATGTTTGTCGCCACCATTTACTCAAAGAAACACAAGTATAGGTTCTAACTTAACCTTTTGATAAGTTAATAAATTAGTTATTCATAGTCCTTGAGGCTTTTGTTGGTGGTGGTTACTGTTGGTAATGTGTTCTAATAATACACTTCCCAGAGCTCCCTTCAGAACGGTAAATGTATTGGCCACTAAGGGCACCATACCTGCCTTGATTGGAAACACTTGAGGAAAAGAGCAACTCATTTATCTGTTACTCAATTACTTAGTGGGTATTCAGACCAAAAATTTAGAACAAAGCAAAGGGCTGCACATTGGTGGGGATGTGTTGCTTGAGGTACTGCTTTAGGCCTTGCCTGATGATGCTGCTTTGCATCAGTAGTTAAGCCAGTTTTTGTTCTTTTATATAGCCCTGGGTTTCTTTGTCCAGAACCTGTTGTGTTGCTATATTCCCCATGAAATTAACTTGCCCTAACAGAGGGCTGAAGTTGGGCTGAACATATCCTTATGCAAATTACTGCAATTACTGCAAATTACTGCTTTGACTAAATGCGTGTTTGGCATTCTGTCATTTGCAAAGTATGTAGTACTAAAAATTTGGTAGAGCTAAAGCTGTTAATATCATTAGTATATTTGGTATGTAGTTTTAAACTGCAGTACAACCCAGGGACCATCAATATATTACAATACATCATGACTGTATCACACATAATGGCATTCCATCCGCTAACTGTTGGGACATTTCACTAATAAAACAATAATTTCCACCTCATGGTGGCACCAGAGGAATAATTTGAGGGAAAGCTATGCAATGTCACTGTATTCCAAACCACATTAAAAGTTACATGCACAGATTTTTGAATGGGTGCAAAATTGAGAGTGAGAGATATTTTCAGAATGAAAATATGGTAAAATACTATTGGTGATTTAAAAAACAACAATAATAATAATAAATTGTCTAAAAGTGTCACAGGAGGCATGGTAGGGCATGTGATGGATCACCATGGGACAGAGGGAATATGGACTGACCTCTGCTCAGTGTAGCATGGACGAAGGCTAGAGCTGGTTGGCAGAGCTGACCAGCCATGAGGAGCTTGGTGACTGTCAAATATCTGCCAGACTCCCCTATTCTCTGTTGGAAGGACTGGGAGTCTGGCAGATATTTGACAGTCACTAGAAGCACATTTATGGCCCTTTGAGAGAGTTACTGTGTTACCTGTGTTTTAGCTTGTCTAGCAGCTCCACTACAAGGGGGTCTCTAGTGTGTGTGTGTGTGTGTGTGTGTGTGTGTGTGTGTGTGTGTGTGTGTGTGTCTGTGTGTGGATGTAGTAACGTAAGAGATGTGCCATAGTGTTTCTCTCGGTTCACATTACTGTTTGTCAGCCCTAAATATCTCGTTAAGCTCTGAATACAGCACAGTTATCAGCTGGCCCGTGTGTTGTATTTACTGCCACTGAAGAGGAATAAATCTCATTCATTGTGTCTTTTTTACGAGCTTATAATGCTAACAATACCAGCATTAACTATGTGTAAGAGCCACAAACTCTGGCTACAGTTAGTCAATGCTCTGCTGTTTGTACTTCGCACAGAAACTGTTAAAACATTCAAAGGGTCAGCATATCTTGAGGTCTTGCGTATCATGTCACGGTTAGGCAGGAGCCACAGAATTTGGCTGAACCATATGCAAACAAAACATAAATTTCCCCTGCAATGCCTCACATAAACTGACATTTCTCTATGCACTCGTGAATATTTTTGCTTCTTTCCTCTTTTTGCAGTGATTGAAACCGCAGGGGTCCTTGTAATCACCAAGGATATTCCCTGATAGATCACTGACAGAACAACAAAACCATGGGTAACAATACCATTACTATTCGATCTTCTTACGCACTGGCTTGATCTCAGGAATCTCAGGTTAGCCCACACAGGAGCTGATAAAAGCCTTTGTGTCTTACTTCAAAGGAACATGCTCGCGTAACTCTCTCCGGTGCAAAGTTAAAGGAAAAACAAATGTAAAGCTTTTCCGCCTCCATTCTCTAACAGAGAGACGTACGCTTTCAGACCAGGGGAACTTTGTGAGGGACTTCTATGGTAATTCATGAAAACACGGGCATTCAAATGGCCAGGAGGCTGTTACTGGTGACACCATTACCAAATGAGGCCCCAAATGAATCATTGTCATTAGCTGCTGTCTGCATGACGTGCTCATTAATGTGCATATTAGACCCCTTCTCCCCTACCTTTTCAAATTCTGAGGAGGTAAACATCAACAAATTCACAGGGTCTCAAGGGGTTAGCTCATTAGCTAAACCATAAATGACAGTAGACATAAATGCAGAGATCAGAGAGCTAATTTTTGGAACTTCACAAAGGTAAGATAGGTGCATGGATAAAATGTTGTGTAGAGAACATTTCTTTAAAACACAGATACATTGCTTCATGCATGGTTTAACTATAAAAACAGAAAAGCAGTTTTAATGACTTTTCAGCATATATCCTAATGCTTTTAACCTGTTGATTTCCTCCATTTGGATTTGAGGAAAACAGAGTGCATAGTACTTACAACTTACAAAAGGTTTTCCTCTGGTTATATTGCCTCACTGTTTTTCTGTATATGTTTTATTTTATACCAGCTAAGTTTAAAAAAAAATAAAAAAGTAGCTCTCATTAATGTTGTGTGTTTCTCAGAAATAACAATTTATTGGCAGGGTTAATTGAACACATTCTAAATATGTTATCTGTGATACCTCTGATAGCAGCCTGGGTAAACTGTAAAATTGCCAGTCTATGATGGCTTAGATCATCTACATCTTATAGGCAATTAATTTCACTTTGTCTAAAAAAAGAAACGTGGTGTAATTTCAGGAGGTAATTGCTGATGTTAATCACAGTCATATTTAAGAGAGGGAAGAACCTCTGACATTTTTTGAAGCAAGCAAGGCCAGTGGTCAGCTGCCCTTTAACCATGAAGAGCTTCACTGACTAATTACTGCAGTCCAGCTGCCTACACTCTCTGGAGCACTCACCCAGCTTCTCTATCCGAGCACTTCTTTTCCAGTCTCTCTTCTGTAATCACCGTCAGTTCTTATCCAGTTGGGTAAGACCATTATGTTTTCTTGAGCTCATGCCTACGAATGTAATCGTTTTGATTTCAACCCATTTTTCAGCTTCTTCTAATCTGTGCCTCTGTTAAAATAATACTCAAAAATAATGAATCAAGTAATGAATAAAAAGACAATTACACACAATAAAAGAATAAGCTGGGGTTGACTTCATGTTGGAAAACCTCACTATACCACTGTATTTGTGGAGCATGTGTGTTGCAGTAAATAAAGGAATTCATATTCTATGCCTAAACATGCTACTAAATACAATACAATGTTGCAGTCAGAGACATTATTTGATTAGTTTCAACACATAAGCCAGAATTGTACTGTGTCTCCAATGATATAGAAACCATTTTGCAGTGATATTAAAAAAAACTACTGCTAATTTGAGGGGGAAAGAAAATCTGGCAAAAGCCCACTGCAACTTTTAAGAAGGGCCCATAATCACACAATTTGTTCCTTGTTCCAGTGACTCTTTACACCTATCCATCTAGGCTCTCTATCCAATTCACTTCCCTGCATGGCCATGTTGCAGAGCAACGGTATTGATTCTTCTTTTGTTTCCATTTTTTTTAACTTTCTTTTATAGTGAACCATCTCTCTGCAGGTACCCAATAATACCTTTTTTTTTTTTTTTTACTTCTATTTGAAATAGTACTTTCATCTGTGAGGACAAAGCCAACTTTTGTATTCACACATCTTTAAGAATACCCCGTATCACTATTGACTTTTTTTTGTAGAATGATTCTATTCCCCACAGTTCAGTAAAACTATTGTTATTGTATGAAATGTCCTGCCTGGATTGTGAATGAATGAATGTAAACTGTATTTTGTTTCTATATTTGTTACATGTTGTTCATGGAAACATAGGTTAATGACCAATCAATGTATGTCTCCCACAAATCTTTTACTCCAATACTTTTTGAAAGAACGCCTTGGGCCTACATTTAAGCTACGCCAGTGTGCTGTGTCCCAACCTCCTAAAAGCAATCTATATAGCATCCACTCCCTCCAGGCACTTGGGAAGCTCACTTAAGGACATCAATACTCCAGGAAATGAGACACAGAGCAATGGCTTCAAAGACTGAGAAGTTAGACGGCTGACTGAGATGCCCTTACATCTTATTTAAGGTGTTGCTACTCAATGCAGCAGAGTTCATTGAGTGAGCTGCTTTCTCACTTGTTAAAACATCAAACTGTGCCTGGATGTCCAGTCGAATACAGTGATTCAGAATAAGTAAGGCAGATTAACACATGAAACACATGTTTCTTTGACACACACACACACACACACAAAAACATACATTTTGGTTCTTTCATGAATTTATTCCACATCTTCTGGAATTATGACAAAATTCGCTGGGTCCAAAAAATACATACAATGCTAATATTAGTTAATATTGGTGATATGGTTTAAAGTGTCCCTTGGCCCTTTAACCTCAACTAGGAGCTTTTGGTAGTTGTCCACAAGCTTTTTCGACCACTCCTCTTGACAGAATTAGTGCAGTTCAATTAAATTTGTTGGCTTTCTGACACAGACTTGTTTAATCCACACAGTCCACAGGTTCTCGATGGGGCTTAAGTCAGGACTTTGTGGAGGCTAGTCTCAAACCTAAATTCTAGCCTGATTTATCCATTTTTTTCACCACTTTTAGTGTGTTTGGAGTCATTGTCTTGTTGGAACACTCAGCTGTCCAAGACCCAACCTTCTGGCTGATGATTTAAGGTTTAGCTGAAGAATGTGGACATAATTGTCCATCTTCATTATTGCATTTACTTGTTGTAAAGCACCAGTTCCACTGGTAGGAAATCACCCAAGAGCATTATACTGCCACCACCATACTTGAAGGTAGGTATGGTGTTCTTGGGGTTAAATGCCTCGACTTCTCTTCTACAAACATATTGTTGGTCATTGTGGCCAAATAGCTTGATTTTTGTTTCATCTGACCACATAATTGTCCTCCAGACAATTATGAAAATTGTCTTACAGAAGCTTTTGAATCATTGGAGACCTGCTTTTTGGTGATTCCTTGTTGACTTTTGACCATCCTGACCAAATGTCTCGCGTCTTGTGTTTTCTTCCTGATCGTGGCACTGACACAACTGTGCCATGCTATTTATACTTACAAACAACTGCATAGTTGATTTTGAAATAAAGTGGCTCAGAGAAGTCAGCAGCAGTAGCCAATCTTAACCACTAACACAAAGTTAAGAGGCCATGCCGCAAGGAAAATTAAATTAACACAACTTTCTACATCACTAAAACTGACAATTCAAGTTGGGGATTTTTGTTTTGTTCAATTTCTGGCCTTGCAGATTTTGTGAGATTTCCAGAACACCTTTAATAAAACTATGAAAGATTGATCGCATTAATTGTTTTTTGTGACAAAGACACGTGTTACAATAAAAAAAAAGGAAAATTAAGAGTTAAAGGAGTCATTGAAAATTCAAGACTGCCATGACATACACGGTCTTACAAGTGTATGTAAATTTTGTTCACAACTGTATATATATTATTTTAAGTTTCCATATCAATCTAAAATAACCAGACATTTGGCTGGTTCGCATTACAAGAAGCTTTGTCACCATGCAGACTGTATAAAACATTTGAATTAATTTCTGAGTTAGCCAACTGTGTGTCAGAAACTCCATTCAACTCAATTCAATTTCACCAATATTCCCACAAAATCTAATTTGCCTGCAAGAGTGCATCAGCATTGTTGATACGTCCTCAACAATGTGCTTCAATTCACTCAAACTTCCATGACAATGTTTAAACACCTTTTTTCCCTCCCTTATCCACAGCTGAGGATATTCAGGCGTACATGAGGAGGATTAATCCCTATGTTGAATATTCAGATAACTTCCCAGCCTCTCTCCCGGAACATTGTACTGTCAATCAAATGTCAGCCATTCGGTCGTTGCTGTCAAACCCCCCTCACTGCCTTGGCAACAGAAAAAGACAAATGCAGTGGGAATACAAATCAAATGGCATTAGAATGACAGAAGAAGAACTTGGCAATGGCTAAACGAGTCAGTGATAAAAGTATCACAGATTACTCATGACAAATGGCTTACGATCTATCAATTTCCACTTCCAACTAAAACTGATGCAATATGAAAACACTACGATGCAAAGGTTGAGCTAGCCTGCCTCAATCTGATGAAGAGATGGTATATTTCCTCGGATGAGTGATACGGTGTTAACAGACATACAGCTAAAATGTGTCTCAGTGGGTGATTTCAGATGTTCCCACAAAAGAATGCATCATCTCTACGTCCGCTGCAATTCTCTTCAGTGATTGATTACATTGTCACAACGTCTCAATATTGTCACAATGTGGCTCCACTCTCTTATCACTTGAAATGTATGCGTTACTTGCTATCTACGCATTCATATCTATCCCAACAGGGAAGAGAGTTCTGCTACACTCCGTCTGTGGCATAGGGAGACACTGCAACACCAGCAACAGCAGGGATATGCAGCTGTAACATCAGAGATAAAACAACAGCAAGCGTAAGCTGTAAATTTCACTGTGTCAGATCGATGAGATCAATAATCACTTCTCTCGCACATTCACTCCTAAATTACTGCTGAGAACAATTGTCAATGGCTCCAACTTGCTCTCAACAAACTGCACTTTCATGTATTAAATCCATGATGGCAAACATTGTTATCAGGTGGCTGATGACGCACAAAACAACTGATGAACAGATAATTCAAAACAAGAAGAGAAGAATAGGAAAGGTAAATATTCACTTCCAATGCTATAAGTAAAAAGCAAAAGCCTTTAAACTACTTCTTAAAGGGGAGATTTTTAACAAGGATATTTCTGGCCTTAACATATTTTTATATCTAGATTTTCTTGCTACAGTCATGCTACAACTGCCATACCACAATTGTCTTTATCTGCTGCTTACAGCTGGGTTGCAATA
This sequence comes from Chromis chromis, assembly GCA_900302755.1. Taxonomy (NCBI): domain Eukaryota; kingdom Metazoa; phylum Chordata; class Actinopteri; family Pomacentridae; genus Chromis; species Chromis chromis. Next base: position 21,667 of record OMNN01017934.1, read on the forward strand.
AAAAGTCTAACCCTATTCAGGTTTTGTGTTGATCTGCATAACATCTATTGCATCCTTTCATGCTCTGCCACCTCGTCACTCGATAGCATGATGTTGCTGACTGTGAGATGTCTGGAGGAGTGTCTGATGTGGCAACCTCTGCTCTACAGCTACTGCTGGGCTCCTGGTGGGACTGAGGTTGGAAAGTAATGACGATGTTTTGAGTGAGACAGAGACGAATGCGAGATGTGGGTTTGCATGAGCAGGTATGCAGCAGGTGGCATCAAACAGATTTGATGTCAGTGTTGGGCTCCGAGGTATGCTTCAAGGTTTTAGATGTATTAAAACATTTTAAAAGTGACATTTTTTCCCATTGTCATTTCTATGTGTAGTTGTGGGAATGTGCATATTATAAATTGCAGCAATACCTAATCGTGACTTTGATCTTTTGACAAAACTATGAAGGTTCCTGTGAAGTCTTCTTGTATTGTCTTCACCGCAGTGCAGACATAGTAAATCCACTATGATAAAAAATAAAATAAAAAGGTTTTCTTCAACAGGATTACAACACCAGACAGGCCTGTCTGTATCTTGCTGCTGCATTTTTGCTTGTGCCCAGGGCTTCATTAAACCTATCTCAAAGAAAAATGTAAGATCTTGGTCTTCATTGAGTGCACAAAGGCATATATGCCAATCCACAGACAGAAAAACAAGTTGCATCATGCATCATGGAACAATGGGGACTTTTGAGTGAAATGCTAAGGGAAATGTAAAACAAATACTTCTGAGACAGAGACAGGCCAAGCACAGCATGACTATGATATTTTTGCAGATTTGTTTTTACCCAAACTTGATAAAGCTACTTATAGCCGTTATTTACTCGGAAAGGATAACTCCGAACATGAATGCTGTGGCTCCTTCTATAGCCCATTTTTCATCAGTTATTGTAGAAGTTCTATTGTATTCTGTATGAATAAATACTTAGAGGAATTAAACATTTCTTAAAACTTGTTTGACCTCAGTGTTTTTTTGTTTGTTTCTAAAATACTACAATGCAGGTGTTCAGTGTGGAAAATCCATAAAACAGGATTAACAATTAAGAAAAGTACCCCTTAACTCCAGGGCTTCTGGCTCTAAGCTTTGAAGTCAGGTTCATATAAATTCAAGGTTTATCCAAGTAATTGCCATAAAACTACACATATTAAAAAACGCACTTAACCCTATCTCTCTTGTGTTTAATAAAGACATTCTTCAACAGATACAAAGTTTAATTGTACTTTCATAGGTTGTCTAAAAGATGAGGGAAAATGTGAAGAAAGACAAAGTGAAATGACATGCAACAATGGTACCCTGGCTGACTCCAACTAGGGATACTGTGATTACACGGTCAGTGTTTTAAACCCCAAAGTGACCAGAATGCCCGAAAGCTATAAAACTAAAACCTCACATGAATTTAACAACTTCTAAAGGCGGATCTTTTTAAATTTTTGGTTAGCTACAGAACAATTACAAATGCTGTCTTGGTTATGGAACAACATGAATTAATTCTCAAGCATTAAAAGGTAAAGACCTAGGGGAAGCCGAGAGGAGCAGGACGGGTATAGGGAGGTATCATACCTGCAAAACAAAGACTGTTATACTGCTGCTATTCACCACTAGAGTCCACTCATTGTTGAACAAGTAATAAATCTTAAATCTACTTGATAAAAGCAAACTTCAGCTTCGCCTCAGAATCGAAAAGACAGCACACCTTTATAGACACAGAGATTCAGTTCACATTCAGCGACTCCTAAGAGAAAGATCCAAAGGTAGAGAAGACAGGATATGAACCTCCAAAACACTGATAATGCAGCAGCTGCAAGATAGCACTGAATGTTTTAGTGAAGGTGAAACAGTGTATCAGCAGATATCTATTTTTTTTCTGCTACCTCCTCCTTCAAGTATAAATAATCACTGGAAACTGCAATTAGCAACTCATCCATGCTTATACATCTTGTTTTGGCCATGTTTAACTGCTTTTTTTTTTCTTGAGTAGCTAGGTAGTTGCATAGCAATGAATGACAGCTCCAATCTTAATCACACCTATGAAGCTCCACTTGGCCAACTGTTTCTACAACCTGTAAATACAGCTATCATTCATGTTCTGGCTTCTTTATGGAGTTAGAGGAATCAAATCACGTTCATTCTTTCTCTATAAAAGCTTTGCTGACTCAGGCTATTAAAATGTGTAACTAAAGATTAAAGACGACTCCTGTGTCAGTTAAATAAACAACTCTTTTGGAAAATGTGTGCTATGTATAGTGGATGCATTGTGTATCATCTATCATTCATTACTGACCAGTAACAAACCTAATTTCATTTTGTCCTTTTGCGTTTAACTAATATGAACTGACCATGTCCAAGACAGCAGCAACAGCACGGGTTGCGTTTTAAATGTGATTTTCTTTTGAAGGTGGAAGATAAATTGCTGTTTGCACCTACATTCTATGTCCCACACTCAGCATTTCACACGTCTTTGAAGACTCGGAATCTGTCCGAAAAGTTACAGTTGCTATATATCATTGTTACTTTCATCACAATAGCAGTAACTGCAGGCTAGCGCTAGCAATGTCTGCTTCCATTTCGTCACTCTCCCCAGAGCTATCAGGGTTTTACTAGATCCCCATAAACCTCAGGCAACATTTCCACCCCATGTTTGATTAGTTGTATTGGCAATTAAAATAAAACAACGTGCTCATGCTCTTAATAAAACAGTATCAATGTAGTTACCACTTATATTGTTTAAGGGAGAAAAAATATAATTAACAAGAGATTCTGCAATAATTGGCTACACCATGCTTCACTGCTTTCCATTCCACTGTGCCATGTCCTCCCCTCTAACCCCCCAGTACAATTTGGGACCGCTGAATGGGCACAGTAGTTGGCATGGACCTGTGAGCATGCTCTTATCATGTTTAGCACAATGACAGGGACTGGTACAAGAGAACGGCTTTGTGGTTCTGGATTTGTGCCCCTGGACTGCAATCACCCTGACCAGTCCTTGTTTAGCCCTGGGGCCACAAGTGTTTGCACCTCCTTTTTGAGACAGCTTTTAAACAAACACAGAGTTCTTACATCAGTGTGCACAATTATGAGTAGCATTTATAAAACACGTCACTATAAAATGAGGCAACCCTTTCTTAGCAGTGTACTTGTTACCATTCAAAAACAATTATCTGAAAATAGCATTTTGCTGGCCTAAATACTATACATTAAAAACCTTCAAGATAGTGATAGTTTTGGAATAAAACCTCAAAGCCTCATTCTTTCTATATTGCATCTATTTACAATGACTTGACAAAGAAATGTAAAAATCAGTGTTGCTTTTTATTAATCAGCTCTGACTGCCAGCAAACTCAAAAAGGTGTTTGTAAAAAGAACAGTGTGCTGTGCTGGCCTATATATACAATGCTGTGATAAAGTATTGGCCCCCCAGTTATCTTCTTTTTTCTTTTGTCACACTTAAATGCGTCAGGTCATCAAACAAATTTTAGTATAAGACAAAGATAATGCAGTTTTTAAATCATTATTTCATTTATTTGAATGAACAATGCGGTCCAGCCCCACGTTGCCCTATGTGAAAAAGTAATTGCCAATCCACCAAATGACCAAATCCATTTAGCAATTTGGTTCATTTTCACCAGTCACACCCACATTTGATTATTGGCAGACTTGTTGAATGTAAACATCACTAAATAGAACCTGTCTGGCATTGTGAAGTAGCTAAAGGGTCTCAAAAAGCAGCACAAGATGCCACGTTGCAAAGAGATTTAAGAACAGATGTGAAACAAAGTCACTGACATTTATCAGTCTGTAAAGGGTTACAAAGCCACTGCTAAGGCTCTGGGACTCCAGAGAACCACAGTGAGAGCCATTATCCACAAGCGGAAAAAACATGGAGTGGTGAACCCTACCAGGAGTGGCGGGCCTGCCAAAATTTCCCCAAGACCGCATTGACATCTCATCTAGGAGGTCACAAAAGAACCCAGACGAACATCAAAAGAACTGCAGACCTCACCTACCTCAGTTAAGGTCAGTGTACATGATTCCACAATAAGGAAGACACTGGGTGAAAATGGCATCCATGGGAGAGTTGCAAACCACTACTGACCAAATAAAACATAAAGGTTTGTCTGGCATTTGCAAAAAAATATCTGGATGAGGCCCAAGACTTTTGGGATAACATCCTGTGGACTGATTCGGAAGACATGGGTCACATTACATCTGGCGTAAAGCTAATACTGCATTCCACAAGAAGAACATGATACCAACAGTAAAACATGGTGGTAGTGTGATGGTTTGGGGCTGCTTTGCTTCCACAGGACCCGGATGATGTGGATGATGGCATAAATGATTGATGTAGCCATGAATTCTGCTCTCCATCAGAAAATCCTCCTGGAGAATATCCGCCCATCAGTTCATGACCTAAAGCTCAAGCGCAAATGGTTTATGCAGCATGACAATGACCCAAAGCACACAAGGCAAGTCTACCTCTGAGTGGCTCAGAAAGAACAAAATTAAGGTTTTGGAGTGGCCAAGTCAAAGTCTAGACTTGAATCCAATTGGCATGACCTTAAAAGGGCAGTTCATGACAGAAAACCATCTAATGTGGTTAGATGGCAATTAGGCAATAACTTTTTCACAGGGGTGATTTAGGTTTTCAATAAATGGCATTTTGTGTTTTGTGGGTTATCGCTGTATAATATTCAATAAATATAAATATTAGTTTGATGATCTGGAACATTTAAGTGTGAGAAATATGCAAAAATAGAAGATTTCTGTAGGGGGGCAAATACTTTTTCACAGCACTGTATATATATATATACACACACCCAATATGAGGAAGACAAAAAGAGTCACGTTTCAGACGTCAGGTTTCCACATCAATTTTCACATCCAAGATATGTTTTGGAATATTTTCTTTCAAGCAGGTAATGTGTGGTACTCCCTGACCAGCGTCTACTCATAACACAAAGAATATTCATTGTCGGCACATGGTTACCGAAATCCACAACAAGTCATGCATGAAACCCTGCTATTTTTCCCCTGAGGAACACATTTATTCATGCTAACAGAAACACAAAAGATTAACTTACCATACTGGAACAGAAGCAAAGAACATGTCTGCCTCCTGCCAGGAGAGTGGATAGGTGCCTACACAGATTCAGTCTGAAATAGAAAAAGGAAAGACTTCTGTAAGGACACACAATATGAATGACTTATGTTATTCCACAAGACAGACACATCAGAAACATTTGGAATGTCAGCATGCGGGAAGCTTGTGTCATCCACTCATTGTACTGAATGTCACATTGGATAAGAGGATCAGCTGAAAGCACAAAACATACATCCTTGACTTTATGTAACTCTCGTTCATGTTTCCCTGCAAGTTCGCAGACAGACAACACGGTTAGAATTAAATTTAACATGCAAAATGTCATGCTAGTGAGTTCACTGATTTACTAAGCATTATTAACCTGCAGAAATTAATAAAACAATGATGTAACCTCCACAAATATAGCCTGAATTTGCAAAAATCTGATATATTATTTTACTAAGTGGCACAATTCACTCTCCAGTTCCAGCAATTCAAATTATGTGCAAACCCATCAGCCATAACATTTCCTGATTTGTGACTGGTATAGCTTTTATATCAGATATTAGTACCTAATAATGGCCGTCACCTCGAGTTAGAGTTGAGTGAGATTGATATGATCATTTATTCCATTAGACAATACAGATTTGTCCATTGTGTTAGATACTGTGCTAACCTAGGCCATTGCACGCAATGTTAGAAATGACTAAGGACTGCTTTACCCATCCCTACCTAGGATGGCATCATCCACTTTGTGAAAGAAGGGAGTCTTGTTGATATTTTGTACACATCGAGTATTCACATTTACACAGGCTGCCAGGCGTTTTACAAACAACATAAAAAAAGACTTTTGTCATTTGAGCTGAATTGCTACGCCAGTTGTTTCCCCATAGGTAGCACAGGTTGGCATCTACTGCTGTCAAGTTTAAGAACTTTAAACACAAGAAATGTGCCTCTGTGTAGCAGCATCAAAAACTTCACTCTGTCATTTTCAATGTTAAAAAATTCATGCTCACTTTGGAATGTCTACAGGAAAACCCTTTTCATAAATCCTACAATGATGCAGCTATTGGTTTTTGTGCTTATCTCTATACTATTTAACATTCAAATTCTTGTAAACTTCCAAATTTTTATAATGTCTATTACATTTGATGAGATTGTGTTTGAAGTGAAGAGCACAGAAAGACCTCAATCTGCCATTCACTGCATTTCTGCCTTTTTGACAGTGGTGTTTTGAAATAATGAGATCTCTAGCAAGGTATGAGCCAGCAGAAATGAGGATGACAGGGAAAGTCAAACAGCCACAAGAGTTTTAAGCACAGAGCCTTCCTAATGAATGCATCTAGGCTTACTGTTGGCTGTATTCTTCACACTCTAAAAGTCGAACTACTATCTTGTCTGTTTTAATCACACCCTTGTTCCAAATTATTCAGGTGAAAGAGAACGAGATGCTGGTACTTCTTTTTCCCCCAAGATCTGCTGGCTCATTTTGCCTCTTGTTCACAAAGAGAGGAGAAAAGCACTGTCCTGGGAGGGGATTTGCAAGGAGTAGGAGTGAGAGGATGGGGGAAAAGAGAAGGAGAGGGATGAGACACCGCTGGGATGAAATCTCCGAGTATACCAAGGTCAGCAGAACTCTCACAATGAAATGAAACGCTGCCAAACACACACACACACATAAAGAAAGACCAAACAGGCACACACACTCTCACACTAGCAGCAACACACTGTCCATATTAGGTCTTCCTTGATAACAACATGCTGAGGAATGCTTTGGGGCCTACATTTGGCTATATGGCCCTGCACACCAATGCACACAAACACACCAGCTGTCTGGCTCTCTTATTTATGAAATTATATTAGCATCTGTTCATTTTGAGATCTTTACCTTGGCCCATACTGCATTAAAAAGAGTGCAAGTTGTCATGTCTCTCACTAGTTCATCTTCCCCACATTTTTGATCTTGTTAATACACCAACTCCAACATAAATTCACAACTTGTTTCTTTATATTATGAGATGAAATGATCTGTAGGGGTCATGTATGAAAGAGGTCTGTTGTAGTTGGAGACTTACAGTGGTGTTTATCTCACCTAGGACACCAAAAGGTATCGGTGTTACCAACTGTAAAACACTTTATCTTTGGCTGCTTTGAACAAACGCTTTGAACAAAAGCTTGGCTCAGCAACACATGTTTCACACATCAAATGTTTCAAACAAACGCTGCTGATTAGAAAACACACTCCACATAAAATACAGGTCCCACAAACAAAAGTAACCGCCTATACACATTCAGCAATTGGTTTTCTGTACACTAAACCAATGAAAACACTGCGATGTTTCCATGTCTTCTGGAAACTAAATATGTTGATAATATTTAACTAAATTCACACTTTCTGCTGCCTGTCAGAAGACTTACACCTGCAGTTTATTTGGTAAATCTCGCTCTTTTTTTGTTGATTTGATGACACTTAATTGCCGGTTTCCGTCAGCTTCATTCTTCACACACTGAAAAATCATTAGCTATACCTCATAATGCAGAGCAATCCAGCACAAGCAAAACACCAAACTGCACGCACACCTGCTACAGAGTTGAACCAACACTTAACAGAACCAACAACTCCATAACAGTAGTATGGAGGGTTTAAGGAGAGTCTTGTGTGCTGCACAGATTTGCCTTTTTCAGGTAAATTGATGATTTTGAGATATATAAAATACAACCTACATTCCGCATTTTCAATTTTGCTAGGCTTTGAACTATGTGCTTGTTGCCAAAGGATCAGCGTCCAAGGAAGAACTACAGGAAGCTAAGGCCGTGTTTTTAGACGTGTCAACTGTCTATGGTCTGTTGATCTGATTGGTTGAAGTCAGGCTGGGATAGATGATGATCAACAGATGGTTCATCCAATCAGCTGCCAAGTATTTTTTGAAAGTTTTTCCAAACTGTTTCCAAGGACGACATCTCAGATGGTTCTGTGTAACAAACCATCTGGCGTGTCAGGTTAGTTCAAGAGGGCTCCCCTTACTGAAAACAGATGGATAGCACACACCGTTCTGTAAAAGGTTTTCATCAAAACCATACAGTTTATGTATATATGTTCATCTAAACTGTTTTGGTATTATGAAACTAAATTGATGCCTTTTCCATCATTGAATTTTAAATAATTTAAATAAAACTCCCTTTTTTGTATCTTTACTGGGGTTACTTTTTAAATGGTGCAATTTCAGACCTTTTCTGATCCTTTGTTATGTTGTTAACACTAACATATTGCCTATATTGTGCAAAGCTGTTATCACCCAGCAGGAATGTCCTAAACTGTATTCCAAAAGGTTATTTAATGTTTCAATATATTCAGTATACTCCTTTAAAGAATCATCCTTTGGTTCTCTTATAAAATTTCAATGAGTAAGAGAAAAAAAACAATGCCATTGTTTGCCTGCATGTTGAACTAGTTATCAGTCTTAAAACATTCATGCTTTTTCATAAAGAAGTCAGTTCTGACAGGAAGAATAGGGGGAACATTTCCACATCACATGGGTATTTACCCACTATAAACAGAGTGCTTTCTGTAATCCTTTCAAAGGCATCCCTTAACTACCAAAGTGCTTTTTGTGATTGTGTTTTTTTTGCCAATATGAATAAGGAGTTGTGCAGAACATTTTAATTTTGTTCCAGCATTTCAATCAATCTTTTCCCTTCAAGTTCTTGATCAAGACTACGAAAAATATAGATTTATAGTTATACATTATATTTCCCATCCTCTGATTGCATTCATCATCATAATTTGGAGTTCCCTGAAGGTAACAGGTGCTAAATAATTGATGGGCCTGAAAGCTGTTTGGCTCTGCAAGAGAGTGCCTGCAACCCTCTTGGGGGAGAAAAAGTACCAGCAGCTTTGAAACTAGCGGAAGCCGGCAAGCCTCGGTTAGAATTACTACTGTGTTCCGTCATGCCAAACATTTGGTGCTGAGACAATGCAATACAGTTTCATTACAATGCCGGCGCCTCGCAGGCAGAGACATCAAAGACCCAGTTTGTCTCGGCCTCAGTTTACCAAGACAATCAAGAGATGGAGATACAGTTAAGACTAATTTCAAAGAGAACTACTTACAGTTTCATTATGAACGAGTAAGAAGCTGAAATAATGAAACAGCACAGCGTGCACCTTGAGGTAGAAAACTCTTTGGATGTTCAACCTAAAAAGTTTTGCATCTCTCATTTTAAATAATTTAGCTGTTTGAAAACATGAACAGCACTTTTACAAAGGTACAAGCAAGATAACCCAAACATGCTGAACTAAGGCCATCAATAGTGTATAATGGCTGACTTGTGAAGCCATTTATGTTTCACATCAAAATTGATGTACCCCCAGTTTTATTAGTTGCTGGACAACCTGTCCTCAGACAGGAATTGCTATAAAAAACAAGCAAGTACAATTTAGTCTTCCAAAAATGATCAGTCAAGTAGCTGCAAGCAGTATGTCTATATGCCATGGCTCTTGTGTTGCAAACTTTGGTAACAACCTTTACATGCTTAGAATTGTACAGCCCCAGCAACAAACAAATAACTGACAATTACCTTCACATTAAAACAGTATGCTATATGGTTGGCCACATCATTTCTATAACATGTTGCAACTGATAAAATAAATCTTCAATTTGTTTAAACAGTATGGCAACCCTGATTGAGATAACAGTTGTTCAAACAGTAATGGATCATAGATGTTCAAAATATCTGGAGCAATTTTGTAAACAGTGTCACACTTCCCACTGGGACCTTTTGCAGAGACTTTTGGTTGGGCTTTTTAATCTGAAGAATCAGTATGTAGGCCGCAGCACAAAGGCTTCTGAACACAAAAAGAGCCCACGATTCAGTGAAGGTTTTAAAATGCCACAGCAGACACAGATAGTGTTAGAAAGATGTGCACACTGCTCAAGGAAAATGTTTATATCCAGTAAAGCATGCTACAACTCAGCACAGGGTGTATGTCAAGGGTGATTTAGTGGTATTCCACTCAGGTCTGGATGAATATTTGGGGGAATAAATATAAAATTCCTTAATATGGAGCAAAGCATGCTGTTTATTTAACTTCCTATAGTACTCCAGCAAACTCAAATACAAAACCAATAGTTCTATGGCACCAGTGAAAATGAATACTGATAATATATACTTTCGATGATATGCTACCACACACAAATGGAAAATATTATAATGTTTGCATTTACAATCTTTTCCTTGTAGACTATAAATTGGATATATGGCAGATGATGATCATTCAACCTTTATATTAGCTGAGCTAATGTTTGAGGAGGATGTGTTGGAATGGCAACACTGCCATTACAATGTTAATACACAACAGATCTGCGTAGCCATCAGAGCATAAAGTCTAATCAGAATCATCATATGCTGTGACAAACACACTGTAAATGACCATATTTCCCATTTGCTTTTGTGGAAATATTTCATTTTAATGAGTTTTATTGGACTTTATCTTTAATGTCCCAAGAAATGCATGTATCAACTAGGAAAATAACTGTGGAACTGTCCAAAGTTTCAAACAAAGTAAAACAGCATTTCCACAGGACTCATTATAATTCTTTCAGACAGACATTGATGGAAGGAAGGATAAAACTACAAGCAATCAAACATGGTTGTAGACATTACATAATTTATACACATTTATGTAGGCATCACTGTATGTATATATAGCTGTGTTTTCTTCCTAAACAAGATTCTCACTTGATGCGTCGTGGTCCATTTACATCTGTCAAACCAGTTTAATGTTACATGATTGATATTTCTCCCCAAATAAAGTGTTTAATTAGTTAAATACATAAACATATACAATTATATTGTACCTGGGCCAGCTGAACTAGACCTGATTCCCTGTTAAACTATTTTAACTAAGTATTATTACATAAATACAGTACAAAAATATAGTTTATAGCTTGCTAAACATGGTGATGGTTTGATAGTTTAATGACATAATTCCTGGGGAAACAACATTAAGCCTTTTTGGTCTTGTCTATTATATAATAACCCAAGGAATACTTTAACTGTGTTCCTTCTGAGGCTGAAGGTAGTAATTGCTGATGACTCCTTCAAAGATGTTAATTAAACCTACAATAGAATTATCAGTTGTTTTACATTGAAGGTTGTTTGTTTTTGTTCAGCTCATTGACCAAATTAACTGCCAAGTAAGTGTTTGCAGGATATCAGCAAAGATATGGCTTCGATCACCGAGCTGTGCTGTCTTCTGAACAATCATTTGCAGAAGCACATCACAGACCAGACGTCCCTCATATTAGTCAGTGCAATATGTGTTTTCCATTTTGGGAATATGCTCCATTTAAATGGTCTCTAGGAAGACATATATGTTGAACATTTCTGGAAACGTCCATCTCGCCAACTCCCTCACAGTCCTGAAAGACTTTTAAATAGATATTTCTGCACTTCATGTGGTTTAACTACCTAGTATTTTTGGCTTATGAGAAAAGATAACAGTAAATAACTGTGACTGGCCTTGTCTTTGTTCACACTATATCCCGTGGAGCTTTTAGTTTTTGCCCACTTCAGCAAAAGATGGCTTTTAGATTGGGCAGGGAAATTGCTCAGAAGAATGCCAGTCAACTGCATTTGCCATAAAAATAAATTACGATGAAAATATTTCTGACTCAAATTATACCTTTGTGTGTGCTCATAGTAGACAGCAGACACAAATAACAAAACACCTATGTGTTTTGGCTCACACATTCTTATTACATTTATCAAGAGAAGTCTACCATAATTACAGAATTTTATTGTTCTTTTCAGCAGTTCTCATAAATTTGCCTGACATGAGTGTCAGTGCTGTGGGTACAAACATAAATGTGTTGTGTTTGAGAAACTGTAAATAAGGTGTCACATTTTGAATATGCATGCACATTTTTTTAAGTTGCAAGCACAGTCTGGCACTGATGCTGAAGCAGCCACTATAGTTGTTGTTCCTGGTAATTTTGTGAAGAAATATACAAGCACTTAAGTGCGAGCGCTTCTTTCTCACCGCTGCCATGAGTCCATGAAGTAACGTCTTTTTGGCAGAAAGTAACTACTGGTTTCCCTTTTTAACCTTATGTTAAGTATGATAATCTTTGACATCACTTTTACTGTAGTTATGCTTATGCCAGAATTAATAAAATTATCCTCATTTTTTAAATCCAATGCAAGTGCACAAGATGTTACACAAGTACCTCAGAGAATAATGTATGTTGCAAATTGGGTAATTCATTCTCTTGTTGCCTTAATGAGCAAAGGCAGTGAATTTCATATTGCTTTTTCTTTCTAATACAATGCCTTTTATTTGATAGGACAAACTGAGGATGCTAGAAAAATGCTACCCCTGAGAGGTACAACAACAGCTTACGTCAAGTAAAGATCAGGTTAATGCCCCACTACATGTATTTAAGGCCACCAAAAGGATGATCAGGCACAGCACAACACGCTAAACAAATTATAGGACAGAATTTCTCCTGTCGTGCCAACAGTCACTTAGACAAAACTGTCAAGTCAAAAAAGATGTGGGCTGTGATGACCATGTGGCTAGACTACTAATGTTGAAAAGATCCGTTCCTTGCCCCAAAGGCCATAAAACACCACCAGGTCAAGGTCAAGTTCAGGTACTGTTGAACTACTTCTACATATGATAGTCTTGGTTTGACAAGAGCCTGTCCAAATGACTGGATCTTTTAAAAAAGATTTTAAAAATGTATCAGTTTTCCAAGTGTGCTGAATGGACTAGGCCAGGGCCCTGACTGGGCACAATTAGACCTCAGCTGCTCATCCTCCTACCCTCCCTTAGGGAAAAAGACTGACCACAGCCCGGCTGACTGGATTAAATAGAACTCAGGCAAGAGTTTGAGAAAAAATCCAGAGTTAGGGAAGAAGACTACACCTACCTCTTTGATGAATCTGGGAATTATCCGCCAATGTAAAGTGACACGGCTAAAAACTCACATTTATGCCAAAGGGGGTGATAGATAAAAATCTTGATTCAGGGACAATCCAGTGTGGATGAGCCACCAGATACCCTCCTTGACCCAAAGATAATGATACAGTGTACCTAGGAGCATGTCCACATCCAACAAAGGGAATAAGAGGGTCCTTTTGGAGATTGTAAGTCTCTGTGAATCAAGAGCAACAGAGAAATTAAGAATATAAATAAGTAAGACATCATCCTCACTCTGTGACACTGCCAATATGAAAATAAGTGATTGCTGTCCCTGATCCTGCAGGGCAGCATTCAGATTTGTTGGCCTCCAGTTGTTTAGGCAGAAATTGAAGGATGCCATGGGCTGTAGCAGTAGAGCAAATCTTGAAATCGCTAGTTGTAACGAGCAGAAAAATGTCCGCTGGCGGAAGACAGAAGGCCCATCACTGGAGGACGACTAGAATTCAAGTAGGGGAAGACAAATAATTTAGGTAAAAAAGGAAAAAAGTAGAAGGCAGTACCCATAAAATCCCAATCCACACACAGCAAGTGCATTCAGTGATGTAACCCACGCACATAACACCCTGACTGCAGTGGAGATTATACAATAAATGCTACACCAGCACAGGTGTTTTATAGGTCATCCTTGAGACGTGGCTGGGCAGCCTCTCTTATAGATTCCATCTATATACCCTGACCATGGGGGAATCATTACCCATGTTGTATATTGTAGATGAAATATATAATATGTATATTGGAGTGTACTTTATTATTTATCTGAATGCTAAAAACTTGTAAGCCATTATAGATAATGTACTTCTCCATTGCTTACACACACACACACACGCACACACACACACACAAAGAAAACCTCTGCACAACACACTTTTCCCCCTCGATTCAATCCAATGGATGTGGCCAGAAAAGCAATGGGATTTTAATGAGTGACAGACCCTGGATTATAAGAGCACTGTACTTTTAAAGTTAGAAGGGCACAGTCGTTGGTTAATGCTGCTGAACAAGCATGCCTTATTCATAAATGCCTTCCTCAAAACCTGGGAAAGAGGGTGTTACTTATTCTCTCTTACAATGTGATTATATTTTTAATCTAGAAATTCACCAGACAATGACATATATTTTTTAAACAAGCTACAATGCAATGACATAGTTCTGCAATGTGCCGGCTTAAACTTTAATGTACATTTTTAATCTACTTTACCTTATTTATGTTTAATGTGTGATGTCGGGTCACATTGCAACTTTCAGAACTGCCTCATGGGGATAAATAAAGCTTCTGATTCTTATTTATTTTGGTACGTTGTGAAAAGCTTTGACTTTACTATTATCACCTGTCAATCTTGTTTGTATAATTAAGTGCTCAATTACCAAATGCAAAATCACTGTTTTATCATCAAACCTTTCAGCGACTTTGTTACAATATTCCAGCATGATGGACAATATTCTGTGCTTGATTGCCTACCAATGTGCAGTACTTTCAAAGTTTAGTATCATCACACACTGTACCTTGTGTGCACTATCTTACAGGAGACATTTTAAATGTCACTGCATAACAGAATAGGCTCCTAACGCTTCCTCCAATTACTGAGCCACAAGGTTGCTGAAAATGACAAACCAGTAATCTAAATCATATCTGCTGAAGCATAAGGACATGAGATTTGCTTTAAAATCAACCTTTTCATAGACTATATTAATCCACTATATTACTGTCGCAAAACCTATTTGTGATTTGTCATATAATATCTATGAGGCAAAGGTGACACCTAGAATACTTGATGAGAAATGTGATGAACAGTGAAAAAAAGGCGCATCATAAAATTTGAAATTTGTTTCCTCAAATAATAAATATTGCACAGAAACATTCTCGTGCTGTGTTTTATAACTCTAGCACTATGGTTGAGTGTCATTTTGCAAGGACAGCAGTCTCACATGTGCGCCGTGTGCCTGCTCTAGCTATCATTCTCAACCCCAGTTTGTTCACTGACCCAAACAAAACTCGCAATGTCCTTGTGTTGGCTGTGTAAAGGTAGCAATACTATGCATGCATGCTCTTAATGCTCCCTGTGTACATTTTTGAATGAATAAAACATGTCATCCAAAAGGGTCCATTCCACCATTCAAACTCTGCAGCCCTCCATCCCCCTGTGGAGAAGCTCCCTCTTACAGGTCAGGGTGACCATTATTTACACAAGGAAAACAGCATTCTCAACTGATTGAGAGATTTGGTTTATGATGTTGAAAAACTAGCATGGAAAGTGGCTGATGCAAGCTCCATGAACAATGTATGCAGATGAAATATTAATGAACATAAAGCTAAAACCTTTTAACACTAAATGCAAACATATGAAGAAAAACTGCAGAAGACCGAATATTAAGTATGTCTCTTAGTACTCACTTATACTATACATTTTTCCCTCATCTTAGTTTATTTTCAGTTTACTTTGCTAGCATACTCATTTATAATTTAAGTGTCAACAGAACATATAAGATGCTAAACACCAGCATATGGCCTACAGCACTGAGTGCAATTAATTAAACATACTACACCCTGGTGAA
>OMNN01017959.1:1231-18431 GCA_900302755.1 Chromis chromis
CAGCTGCATCTGAGTCATGTAGGATTGCAACACACACACACACACACACACACACACACACACACACACACACACACACACACACACACACACACACACACACACACACACACACACACAGAGGAATGTTTGTGACAAAGATGTGAGTTTGATGGATGACATGGGCCAACTGCTGAAGTCACACGGTGGAAATCCCGGATTACTCAGCCCCTCACACCCCCCAATCTGTCCCTCTTTCTATTCTTCCGTCTTTCTTTTGCAAAGTCCGTGTCTTTTTCGCACCGGCGGAAGAAGTAGAGCTGCTGTTTGTCCAGGTTAGATGAAGACGGGAAAGGGGGGGAGAGAGTGAGGGAGGTGTGGAGGAGAGTGGTGTGAAAGAACCTGTGGGGGTGTGGTGAGGTTGGTGGGGGTCCTGATTTATGGCTCTGACTTTTCATTTGTAATACCCTGATTATCTCTGGGGAGCCGGGTGGGAGAGTGATGAGGGGGGAATGAGGGGTGGAGGCCTGACGCTGGTGAGAGGCCTGAGCAGCTTAATAATGTGTACATGCCCAGAGCAGCGGGGGGATATAAGGCAACAAAAATGCTGCCCTCTTAAAATGAGATGGGGAAACGCCGGAGCAGAGCAAACCTCCCGTTTCAGCAGATTTAATTGTAAAAGAGCAAGTCTTTGATTTCGCCTGCGAACCACTTTTGTTCCCGATCATGTTTTTGTCATCATTAAGCACCTCTGCACCCTTTTGATAGACTGAATCTGATGAAGACTTCAAATGTATGTGCATTCCTCCGTTCTCCTTTCTTAGCTTTAGCAGGATGTGACTCCGAGGAGACAGACAGTGATGAGATAATTAGTGCAAAGTCTCTCCTAATGACAACTACTAACATTAGTCCCACAGACGCAGATGTGTCATGCAGAAACGGAGATTCATGCAGTTAGCAAAGCGGGATAATCTCTCTTCTCACTATTTTCTTTAACTAAATAATTCACCAATCAGGACAAACTGTATTGTGGAAGTGATAATGCTACTTCTGTGTGAAATGTGACAGATGATGTCTCTTTCACACATAAAATGATTTGCAGCGGATGAGACCACTTTCTGTTACAACCGCTCTGCTCGCTTTCTTTAACTCACGCCGACACCGATGCACACGTGCACACACACGCGCAGCTGTTGAACACACAAAAAGGTAAGTTCAGGCCTGGAAATAACACCCTCATCATCGCTGCAACGGTCCTAATAATAATCATCACAAGATACACTGTTGTTATCGTAATCAGATCTGCGGTGGTACACAGCTTTAACGAAATGCAGCATGAACCCTGCTCATAATAATTGGTACGGTTGTGCACGCACGTTAGCCGGGAGTGCATCTCCAGTTTTCACATGGTGCTATTATCCCAGCACATAATACCTTGCTGATTATCCATTCAACAAGGCGTAGCTATCGTAACTGTTATGATAATAGCATGCGTGGCTGTGATAATCCACACTACTGGTGCTCTCTCTCTCTCTCAGATGCTAATGATGATAGTGGGTGGTCATATACACAAACAGAAGTAGATGGTGGGGAGCTTCTCCTGGTTCAGTGGTGAGTCAATTGAACAGCAGACTGCTGTGTAAATCCATTTGACCCCCAGACGGGCCGCAGCACCGGACAAGCCGACGAAAGGTCAACATTGGGGGGGGGGGTGATCATGCGGTTTTGTCGGTTTCTTGTCGGGCCTGTGGATCATATCACAAGTGCTGATTAGCTCACTTAGCTGGATTGATTAAGTTAAAGGGAGACACCTGTTTACCCGACGGCTCACTAATATGTTGCCATGACAACAGCCGAGGGCCCAGCGTCTCCAGCTTCGTCTGCCCATCTCCCACTTCCTCCGTTAGTCTCTGTGTTTATACCTCCGCTGGCGAGGCTCTTGCTCTGGTTCTCGCAGCACACACAGATGTCTCTCCACTGAGTTGCTCCATCTGAAGTTGCTGAGGTAAGAAGATCAGGTTTTCCACTCAGTGGAGCGAGAGCGCTCTCACCTCTTCCCCACGGTCCACCCAGCAGCACCTGTGTGTGTGTGTGTGTGTGTGTGTGTGTGTGTGTGTGTGTGTTTATGCGTCTGTGTGACATTTCGGGTCCAAAGTGGAGGAAGCTGCAGCACACAGGTGCATTTCATATGTCTATAAATCCACTGTGTGTGTGTGTGTGTGTGTGTCGTGGGGATGTGGAAGGTATAAATCATCAGGCTTTTAAAGTTCTTGGCTGGTGGATCAGTGGACAGATTTTTCCAACCAAATAGCCGCAAACAAAAGCAGTGATAAGCAGGTGTAATTAAATGCATCATTTCAGGTGGGAAATACTCAATTTTACTCTCAGCGTGATGCAAAAGTTTGCAGAAATGGACACACCAGAGGAGGATCACTTGGCTGTCTTGTGTTCGGAGTTTGTCTTCACCCTTTACACCTCCCTCCCTCCCTCTCCTCTTCATTCAGTTTCCCCACTTTCTCGCCCTCCTTCACTCTGTTTCTCTCTTTCACACCTTACATCCCATGGTGGTTGACATGTGTCTCAGTAATGTCTCTGACTCTGTCGCTCCCGCTTTGTCTCACAGCTCCATTTAGGTCAACTCTCCAACCTGAAACAATGTGACGGTCTCTCGTCTCACACCCTTTTACATATCTCCCTTTCCTTCATTTCCTGTGCTGCCCCTGTCTTTTCTCCTTCAGTTGTTTTAGTTTTTTTTCCACACGAGTTGTCAGTCTGTAGTTGCACTTGTAGTAACTGTGTTTTGTTGATCTGTCACATTTCGTCTCCTCCTCTTCTCTCCATCTCACTCCTCTTTCCTCAGCTGTTTGTTTCTCCCCTTGACTCTGGCAGACTCATTATCTTTGTAGAACAGCAGTGTGCGTTCGTCAGCAGTGATTAGCAACGTTTCATTCTTACATCGTTAAGGAAAGACAGTTTGATATTTGACGAATGAAGATATGGCATTCTCTAATCTTCCAGCGCAAAACTGTGTCACAGTAGATAGAGGCTTCGGTTAAGTTTTCCATAACATTAAAGCTCGCATTGATCATAATCCAATTAATGAAAAAAAAGAGAGAGACGGACAAAAAGGACAGTGGGGGGAAAAAAAGAAACGCTTGCTTCAATAAATAGAAAGAAATCAACTGTAATCAAATTGCTGAGTTCTCAGAACTGATGAAGTGTACGCATTTAAAGATCTAATGAAAATTCTTGCTGTTAACATAATTAATTTGCAGCCCTTTTGATAAGTGGTAATGACTTGGAGATTATTGGTTTAAATTAATAGTTTTGTTGTACAGCTGCAGCAGAGGAGAGAAGTTGAATGGGGGGTGGGGGGTTGTAAAGGGGAAACACGATCCTACTTTCAAAGTTCCCGAGGAGATGAAGCAATGTTTTTAAAACACAGTAAGACAATTAGACTCCTCTATAAACTAATTACTGCCGCTTTAATTCCTTTTCAGATTAAACTGGAATTGTAATAAGACGTCTCAAAGGAGATGTTTGTAAGCAGAAAGGAAAGACACATTTGTAATTAAAGGTGGAATAATGTTTTTCTCATTAAACAAATATTTGCACTGGAGATAAAGGTGCACGCATCCATTCTGAAGACACTTGCGCTTCCCTCTCTCTCTCTCCGTTTCTGTGACGGTGAATTAGAGGAGATGCTGCTTTGCATCGCCTCCAGAAACAGACTTGCAGCCTGCTAACAGGAGGTGAGCCAGTCAGACATCTTCTCTGACAAGATATTAAGACACGATCTGATGAGTGAGGATTGTTTTGCTCTGAGGCTAAAAAGTGGGACACTTAACTTGCAAAAAAAAACAAAGACAGAAAGAAAGAAAAAGAAAAAGAGGAACTTTTCTTTCATTCCTACAATGTTATTATTGTGAGAAAGCGCTGGTAATGTTATTATTGCTCAGATATCCACCGCAGGCTTTTTCCCATGCTGTCAGCTAATGTTGATGATGCCCTCTCCTCGGTCGCCGCTCCGCACACAAACGGCGTCGCCTCTGATGGACTCAAAACAACTAGTTTCAGCACGACTGACTTTCTCTTATCATAATTTGATTATTTTAATGATCTTGTTACTAAACCTCAGACGCAGCACTTGCATACGCCCGGAGGGAAGCCATGGCTGAACGCATTGTATGAATCTCACATGAAGCTCGGGAAATGTCCAAGGGTGACAATATACAGTGGTGTGTTTATCCATGTGTGCACGTGTGTTAATGCGTGCATGTAGATGTGCTTGTGTACTAGTGTGCCATTTTCCGTAGACAAACACGACCCAGCAGCAGTGACCGCGACCACGCCTTCTGACACGGAGAACAAGAGGAAGGTTATGGAAAACTATTTGCATAAAACAGCCCAGTGCACTATTAGTCAAACACCAGAGCCAGAGGGGGCTTGATTGTGGCGTTTCATCATTGCCTATTGAATTATCTGGATTAATTTAACGCATTTAGGCCTGTGTGTTTTCCCCAGCTCGCAACTCTCCCGTCTCTTCGTTAGCGATAATTACACTAAGTGGGTCATCTCGTTCTGAGCTCCTTTTTTCTTTTCTCACTCCTTACATAGCATTAGCATTTTTCAACTTTTCGAAACAAAGTTTGGCCAAAAAAAAATCTAATGATATAAACGTCGTGATTCACTCTGCATTCTGTGGATAAATGCCTTGAAAAGCAGGCGGTTGACTCAGAAAGTGGAGGAGTGGAGCGAGAGAATAGCAGGGTTGAAGTAAAGGTTTTGAAGCTCACCTTTAATTTTATTTTCCTCACACATTTGAGTTCTGAGTCAGAAACTTGTGTGTGCCCCGGCTGCTTTAACCCACGTGGGCACTGCTGGTCAGTGGAACGACTAATGCTGAGCTATAAAATACTATATCACAAGTCATGCTGGAGCAAATTTAGCAAAGTAGGCCAGATTATGTAACAAATGCCAATATTTTATTCCTGTGGCACTACAAAATGGCTCCAGTGTGTTTCTCAGATCCTTTACAAGCCGTTCCACTGAGCAACACAAACACTTTAAACAACTAATGGACAATGAAAGGAATCAAGCGGTTGCCATGGTAACACCGGCTTCAGAAATCTAGGATCTACCGGTGCCTTTGATTGTTATCAACAGTTTTGCATCAGATTGGTTTGATCTGGAAAAGCTCGATTTATTCCTTCCCAGCTGGCCAAGACTACGTTTACGCACCAGACCACATCCCAAATAAAACACCGGAGAACAACTGAGGTGAGGTCGAGACGCAAAGTCAAGTCACAGTCTTGCCCACGAGGCTGACAGCCTGAGCTCGTGTGGAGAAATCTCACCGAGGAAATATGGCTGTTAAGTCATTAGGCAGCTCATTAACACATTGTTTAATTGGTGTCTAATTGATCATGGATGTTTTATAAAGCTGTGAACCTCAGGGGTGTGTGGCAGCACCAGCAGACTCCCAGGGGAGCCACGGAGTCAGCTAGAAGTCTATGAATAGACTCGCAGTGTCGATGTTGCTCCACACAGCTGCGTGAACCACTCAGCCAAAACTTTAACTGCTCTTAGATTTCGGTTTCTGTTCCGTCGACCTCCAGATCAGGTTTCGACATCACAGTGATTCATAAAGGGATGGTTTATTTCAATCTTAACTGAGGATTTAGTCACCACAAGACATGAACTTATGGTGGGAAAATGTGAGCAAATAGATGATATGAGGAGAAGCCGGACGAAGGGTCAGGGACAGAGAGGTTGTCTAGTTTTATGCACACTTTTTCTTTTCTTCTAATACGCACCAACACAGTCCTCAGCTGTAGTGAAAACTCTGTGGACCAGCTTAGCATCTCAGGTCATATAGTGACCCTTTTCATTTTTACGTTTCCTTTCATCTGCTAAATACTGATGATGACAGAAGAACACATGGGGGCTGAAACATTGTACCACTTTTCAATTTGTTTCCTTCAGTTAAAATTTCTCACGTGCCAGATAAAACAAATTCACAATGTGTGAGCCATATGCCGAAAGCCCCGGCTGTACGTTTGGTAGAGGGTTGTAACCTCACATACATAATCAGTGGCCTCTGCATGAAAGCCTTTATGAGTTAATGGAAGGCATGAAGAAATGTACCTCTGCATCACGTTCCCCGCATATGCCTTCTCCTATTTTTGTGCTTGTTTTTTCATTTGAAGCGCTCCGCTATCTCCTCCTGTCATTTTGTGACGAGAGCTCACCTGTGAATAATTCATGAGGAGCAGCACATACGATTACACCGGTTAAAAAGTAATGAGGCATAGCCATAATAAAAGGTTGTCTTGCATTGTTTTACCAAGTGTCGCTCACACACCGATGTCGTTGCTGGCCCTGAGTTCACATGAAAGCACATCCTTGTCGCCCTGACAGAGCGCAGCGTTAAGAGATAGAAAACAAGAAAACACAACCGCGGCCTGTGGAGCAGGTGGTTGGAAAACAGGCACCGCAGAAGCCTCCCGCCCCCCCCAGCACAGCGGTGTGATCTAGCCCAGGCTATGAGCTGTCACTGGGGGCTTTTCATGTCTGAGCTTGGGAAAGATCAGTAGACTCCCCGTCTGAGCTCGGAGCCCTTTGATAATCAATGGAGCTTACAGTGGTGCTTTGTAACGACAGCGACCGTTCATGGCCCAATCAAACTGCACCGCTGTCCTCTCTTGTTTGTTCCCAGGATTGTGCAGGCTATTTCCTGTTTGACGTAAAATGAGGCCTTGTGTTTTATGAGCATGACAGCGTTGACAGCGACGAGATGCATTGGCATTACAAAGCTCCTCCTTTTTGAGTCTCGGTACAATATCTGTTTTCAGCACAGCTTGGCATTGTTTTCTGTGTAGTTGGAACAGATGTACAAGGCTGACATAGTTTTTACATAACCTGTACTTACACCCTGTGACACACTGTGACTTTGGGAACAATGAATCAACTTCTTCTTGACACAAAAAAGTATTAATGCCATTACTCATCCTATGTCATCTGTCAGACACTTGAGAATTACAGCTTATCAAGTATTAGGAAAAATGCAGAATAAGTTGTAATGATCGACCTTAAAGAGACACTGATTCAAAAGTGTTCACCGTCCCTTTGCAAAGTTGAAAGGTGGTTGTAATCTCATTGACTGGAGTGAGCAGCTGTGATGAGCTTGAATTCCTCTTAAATTACACTTACATTTTCACTGTAAGGAAAAAAAATCTTTACAAACTTTTTAAACCACTCCTGCACCACGCTGCATTTAGCCACTGTTTATCTACACTACATTCTCAGTATGTCTCAAAACTGTTTACTTTTTAGTTCTACTTTTTCCTTTTATTTCTAACACATTAAACATGAATATTATCAAAAAACAACACAAACATGGCGAAGACAAAAATGGAATCTGTGTCAAATTATTATCCCAAACCTCAGAAGTATTTACTAATATTGTATACAATAGTACTTATATAGTCAGATTAGGCATTCAGACCATTTTAAACAGCCTATTTCAGTGTAAATGAACTGCAGGTAAATGCACTACTGTTCTCCAACCAGGAGGCAGCTATAAACTTTTAACTACCACTGAAAGAGCGAGAGAGAGTGCGTGATAATACATTTTGGGTGGAGTATCACTTTAATATCCTCAGGACCCTTGAAATTAATGAGACTGACTAATTGGCTCAACACCAGGAAGTAGGAAAGAAAAACACGATGATTTCCAAGATGTCAATGAAAAATGTGTCAGATATGTAATCTCAGGTATTCCCCACCTCCAGTCTATTTTGGTCACACAAATGCATTATTCAGTGGCTGTGAATGTAATTAAGAATTGAACATGCACAGATGGTGCACTTGACCTCTTGTGAGTGCTGTGCGTTGTATGTATATGCTGCGATGACTGACACACGTGTCTCCGTTTGCATGTGAACATACAGTCTTGGGTGTGTCCAAGAGTTACCGTGTACACTCGAAGAAGGTCTTTTACTCAGCTTGGCAAGGACATGCCATTATATTTATGTTTGTCCCAAGTGTGCATGTGTGAATATACATTCCTGTGCGTGTGTGCGGCATGTAATCATAGTGTGATTCATATGATGACAGACGAAGAGAACCTGCTCATTTGCTGTCCCCCTCGATTAGGTAGACCTAGTTAAGAAGCCATCATTCCTGCATTACACATTTTGACATTTCCATTGCTTTGAGTGCATCACACATGAGTTTGTGTGTGTGTGTTTGTGTGTGTGTCTTCCCCACTGCTTTATGATACCCACTGAACAGGACAAACAGTACAATGACACAAATAATGCGTACAGAGAGAGAGAGAGAGAGAGAGAGAGAAAGAGAGAGAGAGAGAGAGACCAAATTAATGGATGAAAGAGAGGGGAGCACATTGATTGAATAGGAGAGATATAAAGAGCCCACGTAGTGGAGGCACACAGTGTTCACAGTGAGCTCAAGCTCCCCAAGGTTGTTTTGATATTTCCGAGCCACTTCCTTCAATCCAGTTGTGTCTGTATAGTAGAGCAAAATTGATTTATAAGAGCACATTTATTATGGGTGAGTGTGTGTATGTGTACCATGTCCACTTCGGTGTCCACATCTGGCTTCGTGTCTCGCGGTTCCCACCAGCTGTGACTGAACTGAAGGCATGCAGGGACTGTCTTGGAAAAGCTGCATTAAAAAAGTGTAAAAAGATTCAGTTTTTACATTCTTAGATAGGTTTTTAAATGCATTCTCTACTTTTTGCACTTCAAAATGGTAACATCAAAACGATAAAAATGCTCTGCCTGCCTACAGCTCCCCTTCTTTTATTGCCATCCATCACTCTTTCCATCTCTCTCCTTGTCGGCATCAGCCTCCACTCTTCTCATTTAATGTCTGCTGTGGGCTGGCCAGATCAATAGTCTAAGACAAACATGCGCACACATAAACACATACACACATTCACGCTGACATAAACTCAGGGAGAAGAACAAACTGCACACACACCTGAAAGGAAACTATCTGGGCCCTTCAGCTATAATCACAGGGGCTCTTACTGTAGTGATAAAATTGTTTCTCACAAATGTTTGATACCATTACAGCACCTGATTGTTGAAGACAGACAGAAATAGACAGCCTGAAAGCAAAGAGCAACTGGAATACAGAGTGAAAAGGAAAAAAAAAGATATTCCAATAGGTAGACTAAAAACCATCAATCCAGCCAACCAGCTGCACAGATAGGCTACATTCACACAGACAGCATCAGCCAGAGAGCGCAGGGCATGATTACCATCCTGTGAATGTGCATGAGCAGAGTGGAGCTGAGGTGAAATGACTTGTGTCATGTCTGTGGACCACTAGCAGCTGACGGCCTCATCACACATAGCCCCAAGCGGCCCGCATGCAAACCGCGCTCGCCCGTTTGCGTAAAAAACCTGATTATGGCTTTTTAGCTTTTCAGATTGTCCCTGCCGCTCGCTCAGCGGCGGATGCACCCAGTCACAGTTACTCAGTCCGGGCCTCTGGACGATTAGGCACCATCTCACTCCAAGCATGACCG
Source organism: Chromis chromis (assembly GCA_900302755.1). Taxonomy (NCBI): domain Eukaryota; kingdom Metazoa; phylum Chordata; class Actinopteri; family Pomacentridae; genus Chromis; species Chromis chromis. The sequence continues at coordinate 10,770 of OMNN01017959.1, forward strand.
ATTCTTCTGCTCCCCTCTCTCACACTCATCGCTCCCTGGCAGGGTCAGAGTACAGACGAGCTGAGGACTTCATTCCTTACGCTTCTGTCGTTTAAATCAGGTCGGATGAGTGTCATCCTCCCCTCCCCTTTAAGAGCATGGTAATCTGATTCTTTCTACTCATGCCTCTATCCGCTCTCCTCTCCTCTGCCTCCAACTCTCCCGGTTTATCCCCCAACTCTGTCTCTCTGTCTTCATCACGGTTATGATTGAATTATGCCCTCTGGAGTGTCTCTGCAGGCCCGTGTGGCTGCTGTGCTGTCACCAACAGGCCTGTGTCTCCCGTCCATGCTGCCTGGGCCTCTCCCTCTCTGCCCTTACTCTACAGGCTCGCTCGCCCTATCCACCCCAGCCCTGCCCTGTCACCTTTGATCACAAGGGAAGAGTGAGGAGAGGGGCAAAAGAAGGAAAATAAACACTGACCTCACAGCAGCCTTTTGCCCGCAAAATGTATATGAGTGTAAATATAGCAGGAATGGAGAAGTGGTGTGGTTGTTTTAATCTGAAAAGTAATACTATATGCTTTGTTTCTGCCTTTCCTCTCTGCTTGCTTTAAACTTCCACCCTGCAATTAGATGTTAGAGATGAACAAATTGGGTATTTTCCTGCCATCTGTTGCCTTTGCTCAGACTAAACTAGATATAGTCACAGTTACACACTTGCCTGCATCCCTGCGCTTTGTGATACATACAAAGGACTGGCATGTGTATTTGCAGCGGCAGATTCAGGCGGAGAGTGAAGTGTGAGGGGGGTTGGGAGGCAGAGGCTATCCAAACAGGCTGGTTAGAAGCATGTTGTCTTAATTATGCCTGACAGCCTCCTCAAAGAACATGAATAAAAAGCGTGGAGCCCCAGACCTGGACTCATGCATAATGGTTTAGTGTAACAAGTGTGGCTTGCACTTCAGACACATGTAATTAATGCACAGATAGTGCAGAGGGAGTGTGTAAAAATGTGTTCAAGTAAAAAAGATAAAGACATGTCTAAGACCCAGTCAGATGGGGTATCATCTTTTGCAAAATACTGCACTGTTTGTACATCGGAGGAGAAAGTAAATCCATTCTCTAGTTTTTCTATTGATTCCTCCACTTTATAAGACATGCTCAGAGAGCAACACAATATTTGATCCATTGTGTTCAACTCTTTTCAAAGCTTTCAGAAAAGAAATCACTTTTTTTCTCTCTCTTTCTCTCCTGAATCGCAGGCGACGCTGAGTCGTGGCCTTTGATTTTCATCACACTTTATCAGGTTGACCAGATAGTCCTTGAGTGACTTACCTTTACTACACTCGCTTCCTCTCTCCCTCACTGCCGGGGCGCTCAGAATAGTCCTATGCTCGTTTCCAAGGCAACCAACCTGGACCCTTGTCCAGAGAGGGTTGACAGACGTTGAATGAAAGAACATGAAACAGTGGCTGCTCTCACAAAACGCCCTTTGCTTTTATTTATAGATTGCAACGTTCCCTGTAAGATTGTGCGATACAAGGCAAAAGTGATAATGAAATGTAAGCTTTTTATTTTTAGTTTTGTTCAGGATCTGTGAGGTCTAGCAAAATTGCCTGGTGTAATATTTTCCCTCACCAAATGGATGAAGCAAACTAGCTGCGGAATAAGCTGCAGCCCCCCTGGAGGAAAAAGGGAGACTTAATTTTTGCCTCCCCTGGGTCAGCACACCAAGTAAGCTCCATTAATGTAAAGAGAGAAATTAGAGGCTTACAAGAAGTGAAAAAGAAAAACAAAACTCAGTGGGCCAGCACTAAGAGAGAACACTGCTATCAGTTGTCTAATTAATCTGTTGGCTATGCGATGTCCAGGGAGCGGAGAGGGGAGGAGGAACTGCAGTGACAACAAGAGACAAGAAGAACAATAGAAGTCTCAGTCACACTTCTTCACTGTGGTGTTTTATAATCCTATTATTTTGGGCAAAAAAGCAGGACACTCAGCATAAAGTGCTTCATTTGTGACGATTCCCTAAAAGGTGACAATACACTGGATAAACAAGAAGATAATGCTGCAAAGTTAAAGCAGTCACCTCATACTGCAGGCCATAAGACATAAAGTGAACCTGAGGTCACACAATGTTTGTTTTTGTGCTGCCCCTCTAAGCAGTGCTGTTGCTCTCCAACAGGGGGTGCTGTTTCCTGTCTTCTCATGAGGGTGAACTGTGGATTGGACTCTCTATCATAAAGAACAGAAGACCTCAGGCCAAGTCACCCTCCCAAATTCATCCCATCGTCCCTGCAGACACAAGCCCCCAAAGATCAACATGAGTCATACTTAAATTTCTCGTCTTCGGCTCATCACATTAAATTGTACCTTAAAGAAGGAGAGTTTTTTTTGTCTTTTTTTAAACCTGCATTTAACTTTTTGCAAGAGTGTCCCAGCTGACACAGGTAGCAGCACAAATTAACAGGTTACAGACTATTTAAAGAAGGTTCACATAAAAGTTAGGAGCGTTAGAGTGTCATAAAACTGCAAAAATATGCATCAGCAGTGATAAAGATCAAGCAGGACCGATGTGAGTCACACCTACCATGTACATCCAAATGCCTCCAAGCCCCGTAAAGTGAAAAGAATAGCGATGCAGGTGAGGGGTTTGGTGTTCGTCTAATGGGCACATCCTATTTTAGTTTACCTAAAATGGCTGCAGAAAAAAAAAGAGAAAAAAGAGAAACTTTACTGTTGCAGAGTTACTTAATATTTAACTATAATACAGCATGTGACCAAAACTTAAACAGCAATGTTCTACATAAAGGAGAAAGTAAGAAACAGAAGCTGGTAAATTCAAGGCTTATGGGCGTTGCTGCAGCCGGCATTTATCACGGCAGCATTATTCACTGCATAATCTGGCTTTTGCTGAATTCAACTCTGTGTGGCATCTTTCAGATTTAAAGATGATGTTAAGGACAGCCAGTGTTATCCATAAGCTACATCTAGAGAGGTCAAACCTGTTGCAGTGTAACGTGAAGGCCAATTTAGAGAGACTGACAGAGAAAAAGAACGCTGCCAGCAGCTCATTTCCTCTGCTGTTGCTTAACAATGACTGATAGCTGATCCAATCAGATTCACTTTGCAAGGATGTTTTTATTATACCTGGAACATCAGTCATTAGAGACTTATAGGGCAAACCCAGGTTCAGCTTTTACTCCTCCAAACATGCAACTTTTCAAACTACGATATGCAGGCAGTCAGTAGAAGTAGAAGAAATTCTCTTATGGAAATTTCCCAATAATATCTTAAATCAATGCACAAGTTTTAAGGCCTTTTAAGGTTTTATTGGACACAGTTTTATCCAATTAACAAGTTACTTGAACAAATTACATGGTGGATCATTTGTGGAATGCGACAGGAAAAATAATAGAAACTTCTGTGATTTTTCTTGCACTGAAGTTTATCCCCAGTGATTTTTTTTTTCTTTTTTGTGGCATGAGAGTATGAAATGATCAAAGACAGACAGACCAAGGCTTTCTTTTGACAATTTGGTCCCCAGTTTTCTTCTTTTGATCCAAATTAAAAGAAAAATAGTGATTGAGTGATGCTGCACCTCTACCTGCCCATCAATAAGTAAAAGAGCAGATCAAAATTGCGAGAGAGGAAAGCAAAGATGCTGCGAAGGAGGTGAGTTCTGAAATTCAGGTCTTGTACAGTAGATTAGGGGAGTCACAGTCCTTCGGTTTCTTAGAGTAACCCTGCATTTCCCTGTGACGAAGCCTTAAAGATCTGAAGAGCATCAAGAGACATATCTGAGAGAAGTGCCTTCAGTTTTTATTCATGTTCCTTCCCCTTTCTTTTTCAAGTGATCTGCAGCTTCAGAGAGAGAGGACGGTGAGGGAGAGAGACACACAGAGAGAAGGAGGGAGACGGAGAGAGAAGTGTTTTCCAATAGAAATGAGGCGAGTTGAAGTAGACTCTTCAGTTGGGCTGAGGCTGTCACTGCTCAGTTCAAAACGTTCTGCCATGCAAAACAGCCAAAAGCCCCAAAAACCTGTTACATGACTTCACTTTGAACATCAGGGAAGCTGATTCACAAGCAGGCCAGACTCTTTCAAACTTTGAGAAATTTTAAAACTGGTCCAAAGAAACAAAACAAAAAACAGAAATCAGTGAAGGGCTGTTAAATTTCAGGTGGTAATTTTCTCCAGTTACTTTTATTTATTGGCCCGTTTGTTTGGCATTTTATTTTCCGTTGTCAATGAAGATCATTGTCTTGCTTATTGGCAAGCAACGAGGAGTGAATTTGTCATAACCACAAGCATGCACTACAAATACACACACACACACACACACACACACACACACACATGCGCACACACATGGTTCTCATATTCTGGAGGACAGCTGCAGGGGTGTGGAAGCCTTGGGAAAATGGATCATGGAAACCAGCCAATCAACTTCCTCTGTAGCCAGCACCTGTTTGTCTGTATCTGCTGCTGACAATTTCACAATACAGAGCGATTATAGAAATGCACAGAGATTAATACGCACATTTTGCAAATAAACGTTATAGATTACTGTCACAAACACGCCTTTCTACATCATCTTTCATTGAAGTCGTGCAGTACAGTAAGTAGGTATGATTTTCTGCTTGCATGTTTGTCACTGGGGTTTATTCAACAGAGATTATGCAAATTTGAGTCTATTACACATCCTGGCCTAATTCACTAAACCCTGTTATAATTAAGACACACATCCACCATGGAGAGAAACCACACACAAACACAGGCACGCCACAGTAAAAAAGTGTTACCTTGAAATATTCCCTCGACCAAAAAGAGAGATGAAGAGATGCTGAGATGATGACAGTTAATACGCCTTGATGTTTTTGTCACTTCAACAACAGGAAATCTGTGTGTGTGTGTGCGCGCACACATGTGTCAGTGTGTGCCGTGAGAGCGGCTGTGCACGTGTGTGCATGTGTGTTCGAGCTGAGGGGGGGTAGACGATCTTCTCTGAAGCGGCCCAGGCAGGCATCAGCACTCAATCATCCCAGATCTGCCAGACGACACCAGCAGAGAAAACACATTACCCGTGTCGTGTCGCCTCGTCTTCTTCTGTTGTCTTCTCTTTATTATATTTAGGGCTGCCTTGCCTCAGGGTCAGGTGACAATCTGCATTCTCTTTCTGCAAGTTTTCTCAAAACTGTCTGGAGTTTTTTTTTTCTTTTTTTTGTATTTTATTTTTCAACGTTTTTTTTCTACCTCTCTGTTAAAGGGGAGCTGTTGATGGTTTTTAATCCCTACATGAGTCCCTTTGCAGATGACTCTGCTGGCATGGTGTCAGAAAAGAAACTAACAGAGAGCAGCGCTACGCATTAGACAAAAGATGAATACCCTCAGAAGGGAGGGAGGGAATAGAGGGAAGAGGCAAAGAGCCCATTTGAAGTGCTTGTCTAAGTTTTAGTAAAAAATGAGTTCTTTATAACAGCATATAAATATATAAATGAAACACTTAAAGACATTATCAGGCACTTTCATTTCCCCTGCCTTTTGTGTGCTGGTTGAGGTGGGAAACAGAAGGGAAGTAAACACATCTGCATATCTGAGTCATTGGTTCCAAGGGAGCTGTTATGGGCTGTCTCTGCAAATCTCTTCTCTGTGTTGCTTATAGCCCACCAGCAACAGAATCGTCCCCCTACACCGCTGATGCCGGGTCAGATATTTCAACACTCTTTTAACTGATGTGGTTAGATCTGAGGGTGGCAAATCTGATTTCAGATCTACTGATTTCAAATGGCTGCGCACCCTTTTGGTTTATCTTTTCTCAGGTTTGAACACATGTGCCCACAGTACATAGCGGAGGAGAGCGGCGTACGTGTCGCCGCCGTTTAGTGTCCAGTTGACGGTAAGTTGGCACAGTTGGTGTAATGGAGTGGGCCAAGACCGGTCAGGCCCTCTGTCTCCACGGTGGCCATCACCTGGACAACCAAGCATGCCAGCCCTGAGGGATCAGAGCAACGGCATCAACTGGCAACAAGTACAAAGACGGCAAGGTTTTCGCTCTCTATCTGCTTCACGGCATACATACAAACAGAGCACACGGAAAGACAAGATCATGGCTTGTAACATGCAATGCAGTTCCTCACAGTTTTTTTTACTGGTAAATACTCTATGATAATTTTAAAACAAATCACATCTGATTGACAAAGTGCTTCTCCTGGTGGCTCAATAATGCTAATACAGTAGTCCCTCGTCTATCGCGGGGGTTAGATTCCAGAACACCCCGCGATAGACGAAATCTGCGAAGTAGCGACCTTATATTCATTTTATTATCTATATATATTTTAAGGCATTATAAACCCTCCCCACCAGGGGTTAAAGTGGGCCGGAGCCCTCCAGAGCTGAGCTCCGCCACCTCGGAGCTGAGCAGTAGCGCCACAGGCTACAGATAATTTTCGCCGGCTCTTTTGGCTCACAAGCGGCTCTTCAGTAGTGAAGCGGCCGTGGCGGCAGTTACACACACAGCGCAGCACCGAATCGTAGGGCTCCCCCACCTGTCAAATCCCACTTTAACTACTGCTCCCCACACTCGCTGAGTGTGAGCAACACTATGCGCAGCGATCAGACGTCGATGTGAAATGGACAAGGCGAGATGCTGAACGCATGCTATACGCGGGAGACGGAGCGCCCAGGATACAGAACACAGTGTTCTGGTTGGTATATACAATTTAAAAATCCGCCATACAGTGAGACCGTGAAAAGTGAACCGCGAAATGGCGAGGGATTACTGTACTGTACTTTTGTCATAACAAAATAGGTACCCACTAGGTAAATACCAGCTAAGGTATAAAACTTTTCAAGAGTCCAGATTGGTGAATAAAATCCACATCTTGTTCAAATGGACCTACATGTACGTATGCAAGGGTAGTCCTCAGCCTCACTCGGAAACAAGGGGTGTAACTGTATACTATAAAGCCTTATATCACTGTCTACAAAAACTCAAATGTTTGAAGCAATCAAAGAAAAAAGGAGAGGAAAGCTTCGCGCTGGCGTCCAGGAAAATGCATCCTTCCAACCAGCAAAGTTGCCAGACGCAGCCAAATGAAGCTTTGAACTGTTGCTCCTTGAACCTTACTCACCCGACCTGCGTCATCTGACTTCTATCTGTTTCCCAAACTGTAATCACACTTGCATGGTCGCCATTTCCAGCATGATGATGAAGTCATGCATGTTGTTGAGGAGTCCTCAGAGGGCCTTCTCCTGTGAAGGGATGGTAAAGTTTGAACGTCAGTGGACCAAGTACATTGAAGTTAAACTATGTTGAAAAGTAATGTAAGAAAACTGTTCTCCTGTTAAGTTCCTGGTGAGGCCGAGAACTTCTTGAGGTACCCTTATATTAGTATTGATATGTGCTATACTGGTGCACTGTAAATTGGTCGCTGTATGTTACAATCTAAAGTTTCACCACTGCACTTCTTAAAAACAAAAACATACTAAAAGCACCGTATGATTGATCAGTTCTCCCACTGCTCATAACAAGATGTCAGAGGAAGCCATGGACAAACGTAACACTTTGTACTCCTTTGTGTGTGTTTCAATGGCCATGCCTGGATTTCTTTTAACCTTGAGATGCTTTCGTCTATCTCTTGTTAACTCTCTCTTTGTGTGTGTGTGTGTGTGTGTGTGTG
>OMNN01017984.1:1310-12354 GCA_900302755.1 Chromis chromis
TCTGACACCAAATGATAGTATCAGCATGTTAGCATTTAGGTCAAAGCACTTTTTGTTTGCTTCATAACAAATCATAACAGATCAGTTCAAGAAAATATTATGGCTTTCACAAGTTTTTAATTTAATACTATAAATTTGAAACACATTTCAAAAGTTTTTCAATATCAGCAACAGCTATTTTGATTTTAAAGGGGCTATATTTTGAAAAATCTGTCTTTTTCATTGCTTTTTCACATTATTTATGTCCCCAGTGTGTCTAGAAACTACAAAATATTTCTCCATAGATCAGAAAAGTGTCTCTCTCAATGAGCTGTTCAGGTTTGCAGCTTGTTCCCTTCTCTTTTTCACATTGTGCCTTCATTCATAGTGAAAGTCTTAAAGAGACAGGAAGGGGGTAAGGAAATGAACCCCTGCTGCTGCCATAGGACAATAAATGGGCCGTCTACTCAACCAGGTGAGCTGTCATGGCATCCCCTTCTCATTTCTAACATTTGTACAACCTTGATTTCTTCCTTTCTTTGCATCTTGGTTCCTCCCACCGGAGCTGTGAGTGAAGGAGGCGATACAGAGTCAGGAGGAGAGAGGAGTTGAGTCAACAGGCATCTAACACAATGAGACATCTTCGCCTCGGAGCTGTTGTTTTGAAACATCAGTGAAATATGATGTGGGGCACAGCTGCATCATCCCACCATTGTTTGGTTACAGCCTCCAGCTCTGATCTGTCCGATGAGCAGAACAGTGTTCATGATAACATACAGTTTATATTTACTTCTCATTCAATTCAAGAATGTACATTTCGTTTTTTTCTTTATTTAACATGTGCTGTGATGAGTAAGAGAGTACTAAAAGAGTACTATACAAATAAAGAATGATTGAGTGGTATATTGTATTCACACATTCGTCAGTCCTGCTCCTGACATGGTTGTGTTTGGGTCATTCCATCAAAGAACAATTTCTGAAATTTTTATAGTATATTTTTATATAGATTTTGCATCTTTTTGTGTTGATTTTGCATCTTTTTGTGTTGATTTTGTGTCTTTTTGTGTTGATTTTGCATCTTTTGTGTTGATTTTGCATCTTTTTGTGTTGATTTTGCATCTTTTTGTGTTGATTTTGCATATTTTTGTGGTGATTTTGCGTCTTTTTGTGATAAAATTTTAGAAAGATATATTAAATTTTTTCCAAGATATACATGTATATTTTTAAAAAGCGCGTCGATCCACTTTCAGCACTTTTTTTTTTCGCACAATGAATCTTAAGGCTATGCTTAACTGACATTATCCCAGGAACTATTAAAGATAAAAGCCTGAAATTTTCACAGTTTTTTCTCATCATGTCATTGATTCAGAATCTGTAACATCGGACAAGTAGATCAAATATTCTCTGATTATAGAGGAGTTGAAATATGAAAAAATAAGTCGCATCTTTGAGCACATCAACAAAAAACATGATGATGCAGAAGTCACATGTTAATATTATCTAATGCATACCTGGTTTCATGTCACAAGAAAACATATAGAATACTTATTACTATGAAGTACTTGCTGGAAAAAAATGAAAAGAAAGTTCTTATCACTGAACTTTCATAACTAACTAAGCAGATATGACAAGTTGCACCACAGAAACATTGGTAGATAGGCTGATCCATGTGAAAGCAGCTGTGTGTCATGACTCTTTTATGCGTCACAGGTGCTAAAAAAGACTTCTGAAAAAAGCATCTTCGCTCATAGCTCCTCCGGCAAGCCTCCTCTCCTCCTCAAGATGCATTTTAGGAATTGTGACATCCCTTTGAGATGGCACGGTCGGACTGATTTCTGCGTCACAGGCAGGAGAACGAAGGACAGAGGAGATGAGGAGGCTCAAAATATAGAAATGAGAAGAGCCTCTTGCCACTTCCTCAACAGAGAAGATGCAGATAGAGGTGTGGATGGGTAGCAGCAACTCGGATGGATCTGAAGCTGAAACTGTTGGAACTGCTGGAACAGAGCTTAAACCAGGGGTATCACAGCATGTAGAAGAAAGTGAATGTTTCCTTCAGTCATTCAATAATTCCTAATAAAAACTCTCACAAGACATGTTTTCATCAACATACACTGTTGTACACCTAATATAAAAACATCATTCTGGTTGGGGAAGAGCAATGTTGTAGCTAAGACACAAGATTTAACAAACGTGCAGCTACAAGACTTTATACATCATCCAAGGGTTTTTATTGTCTTGTCTTGGTGTTTGAATTGCTTCAGCAAAAACAGTCATATCTGCTCTCCAGAGTTCATGCACGCTGCAGTTCATGTTGCAAATACAGAGTCACGTCAGTCAGTATGGGTAATTGAGATTTCTGTTCTGGGACACTTTAATAAGAATGAGGTCTCCTGATCTACAATGCCGATAAAAGTTTTTCCTTGGACGTTTTCCTGTTTTTATTTCTTTTCAACCTCCGGAAAAAGGCCCAGCAGAGGTTGTACTTCCTGCAACAGCTCAAGAAGTTTAAGCTGCCACAGGAGCTGCTGATCAGCTTTTACACCGCCATCATCCAGTCTGTCCTCTGCACTTCCATCACTGGTTTGAATCGGCCACCAAACAGGACAGGGACAGACTGCAAAGGACAATTAGGTCTGCAGAGAGAATAACTGGGGGCCGACCTGCCCTCCATCCAGGACCTGTACCTGTCCAGGGTCAGGAAGCGGGCAGGTAACATCTCTGCAGACCCCTGACACCCTGCATCCAAACTTTTTAAACTCCTTCCGTCTGGTAGGCGTTACAGAGCACTGTATGCCAAAACCACCAAACACGGAGACAGATTCTTCCCCCAGGCCGTTACCCTGATGAACTCTCACTAGTCACAGAGACTCAGGACCCACTATGCAATAACCACATTGATGCATATTTGCACTACTTGTACCACACTACCTCAATAACCCTGCCACTTTGCACACACTGCAAATACTGCGACTTATGGACGTTTATGTTTATATTTATATTATTATTCTTTTACCTTATTTTTAGTACTTTTTTGTTTTGCTTTTTTTTGTACATAGAGAGCAAAGATATATCAGAGTCAAATTCCTTGTTTGTGTGTACAAACATGGCCAATAAAGCTGATTCTGATTCTGAACATTGAATGATGGCCAATTTCATTTGGCTTTGTTAACAAAAAATTACTAAAAAATACTCTTTCATGTCAAAATGAAAACTGATTTTTACAAAGTAACGTAACTAAAACATAAAATAGGTAATTGCATAAGTATTCACCCCCTTTAACATCACTCACCTAATTCATCACAGGTGTAGAAAACTGGTGCTACAAATTGAGCAATTAGTGAAATACAGACCACCTGGTGCAGTAAATGTGCCTCAAGTGACTGTAGTATAAAGGCACCTGTATCTGGAAGGTCCAGTCATGGCTAGAACTACACCATGAACACAAAACACTCCAAGCAACTTCCTTAAAAGGTTATTAAAAAGAACATGTCAGGCAATAAGTTAAGAAAATGTCCATGTCGTTGAATATCCATTGGAGTACAGTTAAATCCATCATTAAGAAATGAATTCATGCAAGGAAGAGACTTGTGAGGGAGGCCACCAAGACACCTATGACTCCTCTGAAGGAGTTACAAGCTTCAGTGACTGAGATACAAGAGACTGTGCATAGAACAACTGTCTGATATTCAGTAGTCAAAGCTTTATGGGAGAGTCGCAAAGAGAAAGCAACTGTTGAAATAAGAGGACACATTCAATCTTGACTCGTGTTCACCAGAAGGCATGTGGAAGTTAAACTGAAGAAGGTTCTTTGGTCTGATGAGAGTTTTTTTTGGCCATCCGACTTGATGCTATGTTTTGCAAAACCCAAACACTGCACATCATCACAAACACACCATCCCCACCATTAAGCATGGTGGTGGCAGCATCATGATGTAGAGATGCTTCTTGGCAGCAGGCTCTGGATGGCTTGTAAAGGTAGAGGGTAAAATAAAAGCAGTAAAAATAGGGAAATCCTGGAGGACAACCTGATGCAGTCTGCAAAAGAACCGTAAGAGAATACTGTGAAGCATGGTGGCGGCAGCATCATGATGTGGGGATGCTTCTTGGGAGCAGGCCCTGGAAAGCTTGTAAAGGTAGAGGGTAAAATGAAAGCAGCAAAGTTTGGGGAAATTCTGGCAGACAATTTGATGCAGTCTGTATGAGAACTGCGGCTTGGGAGATTTGTTTTTCAGCATGACAACTACCTAAAGTGGTATATCCTTTTCTTAGGCACTGTATATGATTGACTGATATGATTATTGTATGCATGTCCCATTACTGATTCACATACGTTCTCTGACAGTTATGGATGTATGTGTTGTTTCTTTTTTTTGTTAGGAGAAATCAATAAAATACAATAGTTTTAAGTCCCCAGTATAAATTACATAATGAAAATAAACATAAATTCATTTTGCCATGGGAGAGAATTCCTTTAAAGGAAGATTCCAACTATATCAGGTTACAACTGTCTCTGTCTTTGTGTATCTAATGATATACTTTTGCAAGGCTTAGATGAAAAGCAAATGTTTAACTTACGGCTGAAGTAAAAAGTCAAATTTGTGCTCTAAATTTGAGTTTCTAGGTTGTACAAGCTACGAAATAAAAACCTCTCAATCTTTTTCACATCCACATTTTTTATTATTATTTTTTTCATATCCTGGTTGCACACACAGAAAATGAACTTTGATGTCAATGAACAGTGAGCATTTGATTTCATAAAAGACCAAATGTTGCATTGGAGTTGTTAGAGATTGCACAGCAGGAGCACATCTCCTCATGTTCAGGAGCAAAGCTTTCAGTCAACCTAATCTTTCTCTTTGCACTACATGATATTGTTATTGCCTTTTTTTTTTCCAGTGGACATGCTGAATAAATCTACTTATTTCTTCATACACAAAGTTATAGTATTCAAAATATAAAACGCCACATTCCAATGAATTTCACAAGTTTTTGTTAAGTATGACTGACCCATTTCCAGAAATGGAGTCCACAAAAAAATATTCTGAGGGGAGTAAGGGAGATGGGCAACAGAACATATGATACCAAGAACAGACAATACAAAGCGTTAATATGAGATTATCATTAAACTGAAGCTGTCCATTATAAATTACAACAATCTGATTGTTGATAATCACTCATTCCTCCATTCAGTGAAAAAAGCCACACGCAGACCTCCAAATTTAAGTTTTCACTTGTTTTTCCATCCTAAAAACTTTAGAAAAACAAGGATGTGATATGTCCACCTGAGTTTGGGTGAGATACCCAGCACCCTACAGCTTCTCTCTCTGTCTCTCAGTAGCAATGCTTCATCACAGCAATGACCGTCAATGGCACTGGGCTGGGCTTTCCAAAACAGGGTTAACAATAAGCTGAATCTTTTTTTCTTCCTCTGTCAGCACCTAGGACTGGTTCCCCAAAACAACTCTATAATTATATACATTGTCTCAAAGAAGCATCTTGATTTACTTCAGTCACTGCGGCCTCTGTTTCAGTTCATATCATCTTTGTCCCATCTGCTTCCAATGGAGCAAAGATCTTTTGGGCGATCACCAATTTATTCAAATACACCAGAGGGTGGAGGGAGACAAAGGATAGTTTGTTTCCCTGAAGGTTTTAATTGAAATCTTCTGTGACCATGCAGTCGTTTCTTTATCGGTTTCCATCCTCCACATTTTTTTTTGGCAAAACTGCATTGCACCAATCATATATTCCACAATAACTACTTTACATTGTTGTGGGTGTTTAGTGTAGTTACAAACAAACATCCCACATAAAAACAGGGGAACAGAATAAAGCACAAACACTCAGATGGTGAAGAAGACAAGTGTCCTCATTTTGGGAAACCCAACCCAACCTGCCACTCTCTGCAGACAAAAGGGAAACTAAAAGGACTGAGACGGCCATAATACCATGTTAGCTTGTTGCTAGTGCTCAGTGACACGCACACATACATACTGTACAATGATGCAGTTCAAATGCATTCTCAGATTGTATGTACAAGGAGATTCCTTTTTCTTTTTTTTTACAGAGGAGATAGAGACAGAAGTCAAAGACAGGCTCGGTGGGAGATGAGGCACAATGTTCAACAGTTTTGTGTTGATTTTTTTCTCGATTTTTTCATATTTGCTTGCACAAAAGCAAGTAAAATGTTTTGAATATAGCGTTCATGACAGTTAACATTACATCTGTTTCCCTATACAACAAGGGACGAACCACAACAGGAGTAGGAAACAAGCTCATCAGAGGTTACAGGGCAGCCATCTCTCTCGAAAACATCTGAAACCTGGGAGCCCAGTGAGAAAAATGCTTGTATTTGTTGGCATTAAATGTTGAAACACTACCCTAGCTTTTGGGTTCCCAGTTTAAGAAACCAAGCAGCGGAACATCCTGCCCTCTGAAACCACGTCACCTCAACAAGGAGGGAATTCGGCTACAAGAACGCTGCAGCCAAAAAGATATTTTACTAGTGTAAACGAGCAGACGTAAAGTCTAGCAACATGCCAAAGCTAGACTCCAAATCCCATTTTGTCCACTCTACAAAAACATCTCCACCAGAGCTCTCTTCCACTCCAAATGTGAAGAAGTACTGTTGTTTTTCCCTGCCTGTGGAAATGGAGCTTTGTGTTTTATGCCGTTTCTGTGGCTCAAACATCCTGCAGCAGCAGTTCAAGCAGGGCCTCCTAGCGGCCCCCCAATACATCTGAATACTTGCAGCCTTAGCATTGCACATGAAAACGTTTCAATACTGAGTGGTCTGGTATTAAAAATAAGAATAAAAAATAAACATTCCAGTGATTGTTTTAATGAGTAAGCTGTGAGTAGGTTCTTCCTCCCGAGTTAAATCTAATCAGAATCAAGGAGGAAATATTAAAGATGGTCAGCCAGTGCCTGAGTGAACGCCAAGCCGTTAACATCATGTAAATAAGAGGACACCAGAATAAGAGCACACGACTATTTACAGCATTTGTACATCGACATTAACTCTATAAGCATTAGGGCCAGAATACATGGAAATTAGAGTGTTTCTCAGAACAAAATACCTAATTATTTACCCTTGATTAGGAATTCCAACTGTAAAAACTTCAGATACGGGTTTGTTTTCTTCTGATATTATGATGAAAACCTATTTGCATGACTCATTTCTTGTTGGATGTTGCTAGTCATGACCTAACTCACATATTGTGATGCCTTTTGGTTCCAAAGAGAATTAATTAATCATTTGATTTTGTCAGCTGGGGTTGAACATTTAAGATCCTTGAAGAGAAGTATTATTAGAGCAAGTTTAAATGTCAAAACTCAATTAAAAATGCTCCATCTGATGCAAAATCATAACAAATAATAACAAAAAAAAAATACACCCTGTAAGTATTTTCATCATTTCATCATGTATACAGGCCCCGACTTCAACCCTGGTGCCTCCACACGAGTTGATACAAACAATCAGAAACTCAGCAAAAGTGAGAAAAATAAAAAATAAATGGCATTTGAACCAAGGAACAATAAAAGAGAATATGTGTATTCAAATTAATACACAGTTTATTAATTTGCTTGTAATTAGAAAGAATGCAAATTTATACATTTGGAGGAAGCAGTCACATGTTATGATGACGGAATGACTGATGCTCTTCCCCATTTCCAAAAATGGGTTCAAATGTACTAAATCCACAGAGAAACAATGGGAAATCTTTAAATTACAGCTCACTGACAACAATAACCACCCTGCATGTAGACACTTACACAAGATGTCTGGGTACTTCCTTTTTTTTTTAAATTTGCATTTAAGCTGTAATCAAATCCAGACAACAGAAGGACTGAGGGGTTTCAAAGTCATCTATTCATGTTGTGTAATTACTGCCAGCAGTTACAGAAACCAGGAGCTGAATTTAGAGGCGTTACCACAGCAAATGACTTTGATGTGCAAGTTTAAAACAAAACGATGTGACAGAAACGGAGACAGCCGAAACACACGACTCTCCCCTTGTCGGACAAGTTTAGACAAAGAGATAACGGCGACAATGTCATGTCAGCAGATCAAATGAAAACATCCTGAAACGTCTCTGGCTGAAGCATTTGGCAATTTAACAAAGGAATAAATGCAGACATTGCTGACGGATGAATGGCAATGTATAAATCAGATGTAAGAGATGAAGGAAAGATGGAGAACACTGAAGAGGGCCTCTCTTCTGCCCAAACTTATGAATGAAACACACCGTCTCGCCAAATTTCTCCACAAATCTGTCTCTGAGTATAGGGCACAATCAAGCAATCAAGTAAAAAGGTGTGTTTTAGTGCAAATGTAAAAATGGATTTAAAAAATAATAATAACAGTACACAATGAAAATGGTCACGGTTTGAATGGGCGACAAAGGGCAGAGAGAAATATAGAAAGTGTGTGCCGAGTTTACACCTCTCGCAACATGCAGGAAGATTTTAATCAAACAAAACAGGCTTGTGCTTGTAGTAAGTCAAAAAACTCTGCCAAGTTCATGCAAATTCTTGTGTCATGCCTGCATGTCTGTTTGTTTCACGCTTAAAAGGCTAAAAAAGATAAACCAGCGTTCATGTATTAGGAATACATGTGAGTATAGTAGTGGAGGGATTGAAATGCCATGTGTGTGTGCTTGAATTACCGTCTGTTGAAATGTCAGTTTTAAAATCAGCGGCCCAACACGTGCGGATGCTTATTCATGTGTTGGTGAAAGCAAGGAGACGGACAAGTCCAGAGCTGGAGCAGCGGTAGGTTAATCGACTGTTTTGTGTGCTTGTGTGTGTGTCTTTGTGGGCACCACTGAACAAAGTTGAACTAAGATTAGGAAGATGAAGAGGGAGACGATAACCGGGGGTGGGGGGCGATGTTGGGATGTCTGGATGCTTTGAGAGGCTTCACATCTGGTTCGACAGGCCTGGCCATCGAGCAGGTTACGATCTGGACCGCGTCTCTCCCCAAACCCTGAGTGCGATTGGTTCTTCTCATGTATGACAAAGTCGTGATTCTCATGTTTGTTTGTTTGTTTTTTTGGTTTTAAGTCCTCTGCAGCTTTCGTTTGGCTCGCGGTTGGGCTGGATTGGTTTGGTTCGACTGTGTCCGGGTTTTTCGACTGAGCCAGTTGGGGTCTGGTTCTGAAGTTCAGGCAGGAAGACAGGCGGTATCGGTTGGTCTGGCAGTGTGGTTGGTTGATGTGAATCCAGTGGGTCAAAGCAGAGTTTGTTTCAAGACTCTGGCCACGGCAGGCGGCCATATTGACTTTAATGCTAAACATTTTTTTGAAGTTTGCAGCAGATGAATTGAAATGCTTGTTGTCTCACCACCACAGTGTTATAGAGGTTATTGTCCCATACAGTCTGCTGATGCGTCTTACTGGTGTAACCATGACATCCTACAGTCTGGACAAACTCTTTCTTCTCTGTGGGCAAGAATGCTGTAACAGGATGGGAACAGTTGAGCTCTACCACAATTCAGATTTCTTCACTGTGTCAGTTTGCAGCACCACCGGGATAGTTAACCAAGATTGAATTTCATTGGTTCCACTTCAAAGCACGCTCAACGCTCCAGCACTGTGACCACGTCACTAAATCTTGGGTTCCCTAAGATAGTCCGAGTTGGGTTTACTGTGCGAGCTTGATGCGCCCGATTGAAAGAATAAGTAACCAACAGGAAGAGTTGATTCATGTCAGGTCTGACTTGGTTGTTTCTCTGTTCAATGTGTAGCATCTGAGCTGGGCAAGAGTGACTTTGTTGTTCGGTTAGGTCTGCTTGGTTAAGAATCTGGCTCTGGATTAGAAATTCAGTCAGTAGAAGTACTAGATTCAGGACAGGCCAGAATGGGATGTGGTTCTGGTTACTTGTTCAGTGGGAACTACTGCTGGACTCAGGTCGGGCTTGAGTGGTGGTCCGTGGAGCACCATAGAGGGTCACTGATGCTATGTGGTTATTCTGCATCACCTGGGGGAGAAGACAGTAAATAGTTATTAGTGTTAGGGATTTATATCGTATTCACAAACAAGATTGATGGTTTAAAAAACATCCCAGGCAAACTAAGGTAGATGTTTCTGGAATAAAAAGCGTTCCATTTATTACCAGCAAAATGTCTATACAAAACCAATTAAGATTATGAGCAAAACCATGTAGCTCCCTTTGAGAAAAGATACAGGGGTCCAGACTGTGTTTTGACAGTGTGTGAGTTAAAATTTCATGCGGTTGCATTCGCGTGAATATATTATGATTATTAGGTTGTTTTGGTGTTGCTCCGTCCAGCAGAGGTAGCAGCTGTGTTAGCCATAGTGGTGGTAGTTTTTCTTCTTCACTGGCTCAGTCAATCTCTCCCTACCTGAAACTATCCATTTAGCTGTTGTGTGTTCAAATGAGGAGGCACATTCTTTAAAAAAAAATAAAAAAATGAGGAGAGAGAGGAGGAGGAGGTTGGTGGAAAGGGAAGAAGAGCGCAGGTGCAGTCAAGGAGATACAGACTGACCCAGTGAAGAAGAAAAACTGCTACATTGAATTGGCAAAGTGCAAAATGAAATGAAAATTAATCACAATCATGATTTTGGCCTCCTGCTCTGCACGTATTAAATGGTCTATGTAGATAAAATCACTGGTGTCAGCTGGAGTAAATCTCCTTGTCAATATTATGCTCAATATTATTTGAGCGGAATACTGATGTTCAGAGTTGGTTCTGTGTCATTTTTTGTCTCCCTTCTGTCATTTTGCATCAGTTTTGTGTTGTTTTGTTTGCCTTTAGGACAGTTTTTTACCTCCGCCAAGCGCGAAGCGCGAGAAGCGGAGGTAATGTTTTTACCGGCGTTTGTCTGTTTGTCTGTCTGTCTGTCTGTTTGTCTGTTAGCAAGATAACTTAAAAAATTTCTGAACGGATTTTGATGGAAATTTCAGGAGTTCATAATGGGACAAGGAACAGGTGATTAAATTTTGGTGCCCCCCCTCCCCCCAAAGTATATTTGTCATTAAAGCCGCGCTCGGCTCGGCTCGGCTCGGCTCGGCTCGGCCCGGTTATGTTCGCGTTTC
>OMNN01017986.1:3688-21072 GCA_900302755.1 Chromis chromis
AATAGCTACTCAAAAGTCAGTGAGAGATTTGAGTGTGCTACTGTCTGATTTGCAATTCTCAATGGAAATGGAGATATTGACAGCAGCCAAAAAGTAAAAACATTGGATAAAGGAATTAATTTTTAAGACATTTCTGCCTATATTGCATAATTTCCTTGTGTTATAAAGCTGTAGTTTGTTGATTCTACATATCTGCAAAGTTGTGTCCTAAGATCAAGTAAGATTTATTACATACAACTACAATACAGTATGGAATTGTTTCCTAGTTGCAATATAATAAATGTAGGATGAAGTATCGAAACTCAGGATATTCCATCTCTCAAGAGCATCCAACCCTGCTCTTACCTTTTAAAAAAGTCACCAGAACAAAGACATTAAGGTAGACGCACTTTATTCCTAAAACAGAAGCTGCACCATCAGTAGCGGCACACAATTATATGTACACATATACACACACAATTACCTAAATCTGTTATATAAAATATATAATCTGACAATGTACCTTTTAATTCCTCTTCAGAGCTCATTGAGTTACTGTGCGAGAGACTCTGGAGCCAAAGCAGACAGAGAGGTAAGTCTCATCCACTCATTGGGTGGGACACAAATGCCCAGGCCAGCTTTTACTTCATTTTTACAGCATGGCAATAGAAAGGTCTGTACCCCTTTGAAAAAATAATATTCTAAAAGCAATCTACAGCAAATTCACTTGAACAGGTTTTTCCGTGTTGTAATTGAGAAAATTACACTTTTTAAACCAATTCCTTTACAGTGAGATGTACACACCCTCTAGGATTTGTAATATATAAAAGATATTAAGCATTAAAAATTCCACATTTAAAAACTTACAATAAATAATATATGCAGGCATTTCATTAAGATAAAATTTCATAGATTGCAATCTACAGTCATTAAAAAGACAATTTATTTCTCCTTTATGAAACGTCCCTTGATCATCCAAAATGCTAAAATGGATTCTTGGCATCTGATTGATTGATTGGAAACTTCCAGTCAGAGTTCTATGTGATACATCAGGGAGGAGGAGGAGGAGGAGGAAGAAGGTGCTTCCTCCACTTTTGCCCTGATGGAGTGTGAGGTCCTTTTGAGTGTCAGGGATTCTTTGTAGCAGGAAATCCACAATTTGTCTGAGCCGATCTCTCCAATCTGATCTCAGCAGTTTGATCCCGTTTTAGAGTTCAGAGCATGTTCATGATAAAGTTGTACATCTGTGTGAGCACCACAAAGTGAACAGGCAGACAGGAGCGCCGGTCCTGGGTCGCAGGGTCGCACGTCAGCCAGGAGAGGGCGTTGTATTGCTCTAGAACAAATCTGTCATGGAGAGATAAGTTAATACACGTGACGGTGTAATTAAAGGTCATTCTCGTGTTGTAACAGCTGGTTTGGTTATGGTTCATACCTGAGCACATCAGAGGTGTGGTTAGAGTCCAGAGGGTGGGAGTGTTTACTGTGCAGAAGCTCGTCTGATTGGACAGAAGACACGTGCAGGTGCAGAGAGGCCTGGGAGATAAAATGAAAGATAGCAATGCAAATGAAGTCAACGTCTTTAGATTCATGTGAGTATAGATGGCTTTTTTTAAGAGATACTGACAGCATTTTAATAGTTATGAAGCTGCATCTGATTAGTCCATTGGCAGAAAATTAAACAGCAACTATTTGGATAGCTAGTAATTTGTTCAGCAACAACATAAAACATGCCCTTCTAGCTTTTTTACTGCTATCTTTGGTTCAAAGTTTCAGCCAGTTTCACTTCTGAAACACACCAAGAATCACTGACGTCCACAAATACTGAATAGTCCCAGTACACTGTTCGGCCAGTGTAACTGAATTACATATAGTAGCCATTAAAAAAGTCAGTAAGCATTCTAAAAATGATAGATTTCTTCAGGTGAGCTGCTGTGTGATGAACTATTATGTGTAACATTGCAATTCTCTGTAGCCAAAAAGTTAAAAAAAATGCATAAAGTAATAAATCTGTAAGACATTTATAGAATTTGACATCTGGCAGTGCTTATATCGCTTAATGTAATGCATAAGCAGTATAAAGCTGTGGTATGTAGATTCTACAAAGTCGTGTCCTAAGATCAAGAAAGATGCTATCTGTGGTTAGGAGCCACAGTTCTTAACAAATACTGAATAGTCCCAGTTGCATAGTTCTTAACTGTTACACTGTTGACGTTTTATAGACAAAACAATTAGCAGATGCACAAAATGCTGATTAGCTGTAGTCCTACTTCAATGTGACAGACAGAAAATCTTTACCTTGAGGAAGAGTGGGCACTGGTTCTGGGCTTGAGGGCAGGCCGACCAGAACCAGTCGGGCAGTGGTCCAGCCTTCGCTGTAGAGACAAAGTAACCCAAAGCCATCGGCTGCTGCAGGATGTTCAGAGCCTCCTCATGAGACTCCATCCGATCTGCACTCTGACCCTGCAAATCAACATTGATGAAATTAGTGAACAGAGCATCGCTGTATCTGCCTCCTTCCAGCCACAAGGTCTGTTTTATTTATTTTTTCATATATATATCCTGTTTTGGGGCCATGTTTGGTTGAACTTGAATTTTCAGTTATTGTTTTACAAGTGTGGTACACTAGCTCAAACAAAAAACAATCCGATATCTTGTTCAAACTCATGACCTTTCAATTTAAACTCAATTGTATTTCTTTACAAATTTGAATGTAACTACGAACAAGAAGCTACTGAATTATTAGTGTAAATAGTGAAAATGACCTTCATGGTCTATAACCGACATTTTATATTGACTTTAATTTAATCATTTAGTTGCTAAAAAGGTGACAGACCTTGCTTCCATCTCCCCCCTGGTGGTAGTGGGAGCCAGGAGAGTGAACAGGGGAGGTCGTGGGGGAGTTGGGCAGGATGTTAATGAGGTCTGGATCCACCATGTCGTTGTCAAACAAGTCGAAGAGGCCCATTCCATCAGATCCATCTGCAGAGAGAGGTAAAACAATTGAGCATCTCTGGATGTTAAGAAGGAAGATTAGATGATGGACTTCTTTTGTGTCTTTGTCAGCTACAAACCGTACCAGGATTTATGGGGTTGAAGTTGATGTCAATGGGCTCTGAAGTGTTCGTGTTGACCTGCACCATGGCTGAGGTGGGGAACACCAGGATGTGTGTGCAGGATGTATCCTGAGGTGTGCTCAGCTGTGATGTTTGCATGTTGAGTGTGGTGCTGCGACCAAACACTGAACCTGTTGACACAGAGTCTGCAGAGACGATATGGAGGAAGGACCATTCCCGTTAGAATTTTCTTGAATGAAGTGAAACTAACAAACTTTTACGTGTTGTAACCAAGTTAAAGGACTCAGTTTTTTTTACCTGGCATGATGACAAAGGAACCCTGGGGCTCCATGGCAACCAGACAGGCGCTAAGGATGCTGGGAGTGTCGGCAGCAGAGATGCCACACATCCTGCATGTCTCCTTCAGGCGCTTACTAAGGGACTGTAAGTTCCTCCTGCTCAGCAGAATGCTCCAATCTGGAACAGGAAGATATGAACACATTAGTGTGTGTGTTCATTATGTAAACATGTTAAATGCTCGCTCTGGAAACACTGTACAAGTGTGCGTACCTCTCAGCTCGCCATGGCCCATCCTGCCGAGCCGCCCAATGACCACCCTCCATGGCAGTGAAGTCACCTGCACCAGGCCAAGACACCAGTCCCACAGCTTCTGCAAACCCAGTCGTCTGGCTGAGCCTTTTTTTCTGCGAGCCCTGCAATTACAACACATTTATCAATAACTAAACCAGCGATTTGTGGTACTGAAGCATAATGTGTACATGAGGGCACGTACCTGTTGGGTACATCAATACTAATGATGCAGGTCTCCAGCAGTTCTCCATGTTGATCGGTGCAGGAGGCCAGCAGCCAGCGCTGGTCATGGGACAGACAGTAGCCGACAAACAGGACATTGTACTTCTGTGATGCCTCACCAAAAGTCTCCCCGAGCTCCGTCTGCTTGTCTTTCACTGGAGCCAAAATGAAGGGTGGCGTATACAGACGCAGACACTCGGGTCTCTGCACAGAGGACAAGACTTGTTAGTTTACCAGAACAACAACAGAGGGTACAACAACACAATGTCAGACTGCAGTTTCAGATATGCAACCAGCAAAGCAGTTACCTCTGGGTTCTTAAGCGCCATGTCGATGGCAAGACCTGGGCCGAAGCCCGTCAGAGCCTTGAAATTGGTGGAGTTGGGCAGAGGCCGACGACACTGAGTGAACACAGAGAATGCCAGCGACTTCAGGTGCTGACTGTAGACGTGACGCTCCCCGCTGTGCACCGGCTGCAGCAGATACTGGCAGGGAACAATCTGACAAAAAAAAAAGCGCAGTAATTTTAAAGTGACCTTTGATACTAGATTTGTTAGACTTACTAGAGACAAAGATGTGAGGTTAAGTGCAGATTTATCTGATCTGCTCTTTCCACGTTTTTCAGTATTAGCGATTGATTTGTGTGTGTTTGAAAAGTTGATGGAAAACTCTAGATGATATCAAATGAGATTTCCCTTGAATATCTTTAAGTACAAAGCAATGTCCAGTGTAAAGTAAATAGTTCCAGCATTAACAGTACTATGTTGTGAATGTCAAAACTGTTATTGGCAAAATATTAAATAGTACAGCGGTAAATAATTACTAGTTCCATTTAAGATACTGAACAAAAATTGCCATGCTGATATGAGCATACCATGAGGGAAATATTTTTAACAATATCTGCGAAAGAAGCATATTTGCAGTGACAGGAATGAAAGGATATTAAACCCGCTATATTCTGCCACGGCTGCACTAAAGACTAACACTGAAACCATTAGCACATTCACGCCTCTCTTGTTTCAAAATCCCCTCTGGCATGTTGATGCAATCTAGTGTCACTGTATCACAGGTGTGGCAGTTACCACCTCTATTAGAGCCTGCTAATGATTCCCCTGCTCCTTCTCACCTCCCTTTGTGCCTGCTGGTAACCTGCTATATTGTAGCAGGCAAAAGGAGCCTTTTAGTTAAAATTGACAGTGACATTTAGAGAAAGACTGTTTTAACTTCATCTCTGCCCAATATTAATTCTAAACCTTTAACAGAGAGTCTAAACACCGTCATACCTGTACTGAGACAGCGTTTCTGATGCGAGCAGGCAGGAACTGGAGCATCTCCATGTAGCAGCGCAGCAGACCCAGCGTGTAGGTGCTGGAGTGGACTTCTCTGTCGGCGTCTTCGTAGCTGAAGGGGTCGACGATATACACCACTATGGCAGGCGGGTAAGAAATCGCGTGGGACTCTCCATCTGTTGGCTTACCCACTTTGTCTCTCTCCATTGTGCTGTTAAGAAAAGTCAGATAATAACTCAGCAGGTCAACAAATTATCTTAATTAAATCTGTAAAAAAAAAACATTCATGCTATTATACACACGGAGGGTAGGCAGACTAACTACTGTGCAGCTTAGTTATGTGCAATGCTGATAGGCAAATCTGGAGAATTTTTAAATAATATAAAGGAGATCAAAGTTTTTTTTAAGCAAAACTAAGACATGAGACACTCTGTAGTCTTTACTAATGTGGTATTCACTTCACAAACACATGAGCTCCCCACATTTTTGACAATGTAGCTAAAAGGGAAACTTTCACAGTGTTCACAATGATAATTCTTAAAATTAATTTTCAAAAGTCTATTATTAACAAGCACATTTGGTCACTCAATGACTATCAAAACATGTATAATAAATGGAACTGGCATTAATGTACTGCAGAGAAAAAGCACCAATTTTGCAATTTCTTCAATCTATATTTGAGTTTTAATATAGTCATCAGTTGTTCGGGAGAGAAACGAAACTCATTATAGTTTGCTAAAATTAAGTCAGTACAACTGTTAATCTTTCATCTCTTTTCTTGGTGTTGACAAAGTGTTTCTTCATCAATATCATCATCATTTTTAACTGCTTTGCTCTCCTATCTGTCTGTCTCACAGCACTGCGAATATGTGAATTACTTGTCACTTAGAAATGTTTGGCTCACACATCAGGAGCCAGCTCGCTCTCTGTCAAGCAGCTGTAGACCATATTGTCTCACAGTTAAAAATAATGAAAAACAGAGCGTTTTGGATGTCATCTTTCCTGTGGTGGTACATGCATCCCGGCTGTGGATAGGCTTGGTTTGAATATCAAATTACTACCACGCAAATAATTTAGGCAGTTTTTGGGTTTAGGGAGCGATGCCTTTGTTACAGGGAACAATTGAGACAGAAGAACTACATATACTTCTCAGGAGCAGTGCTTTCAAAAAATAGATCAAATCTAATGTAGCAGAAATAAAAGCAGTGGTAACCTACCTCTCTGGAGTCTCAGTGGGCGCTTGAGGCTGGTTGGCAGAGGGTCCGTTTTCTGCCAGTCCCCCTGCACCCTGTGGGTTCGACTGGGGTCCGTTCTGAGACGTGCTGCCCTGCAAGCCTGCCGTTCCGAATGGCGAGTAGGAGCTTGGCTTGGCTGAGGTCAGTCCGCCGATAGTCTGGGAGCCTGAGGAGGAAGAGGGAGGCGTGCTGTTGACCTGGGCAGGCTGGGCAGAGCTGGTGCTGGTAGTGTTGGTGCTCTGGAGTCCTGAGGAGGTGCTGGAGGAGCTGGAGGTCTGGGAGGAGGAGGCCGTGGTGGGGCTGCGCTGCGACAACAGAGAGCTATCCAAAGACTGCTCTGACAGGTATGGAGCTGAAACAGGTCACAAAGCAAAACAAAAATGATTAATCATCATTTTTACAAACGACAACACGTGCATTGGTTTTTTGGCAAATTGAGCAAACGAGTTACCTAGATCATAGCGGCACACTTGAGCAAAGAGTTTGAGTTTATTAAAGGCTTCATTGTTTCCGTCTCTGGCAGCCATCTTAAGGAACCAGTCGCTAAGAGGCTGCTCTGTCATGCTCCTGCCTTCTGTGATGCCGACCTTCAATACGCCCTCTGGGTGACTCTTGCAGATGGGCCTGTGTTGCCCCAGCTGGCAAGCCTGTCGAGAAAAGGGGAGTGAATGTGAAATTGAAACAGAGTGAATCACTTCTTTTGAACATGAAACTGTTTTGTAGGCATGTCAGTACAAGCAGGATAAGTTTTCTAAATTGCCAGGAGCATACCTCATATATAGCACTCAGATCTTTGAAAAACGTTTTGGCCCCACGGAGCAGAGCGTCATTTTCTGGGCAGATGACAACATATCCCACATCTCTCTGGGAACCAAAAGGATCTAGAAGAAGTTTCTCCCAGTAGGGCAACCCAAAAGGAGACAGCACCACAAAATCATACTCATGACCAACCAAAAAGGTTGGAATGGGAAGAGGCTCCGGAGATTCATCTGTACCTGTGGTGAAAAGAGGACAAAAGATTCTTTGTCTTTTGCAGCAACAAAGTGATCAACCACCACGATAATCCAAAACCAAAACTTTAAAAAACAGTTTCCACCTACCATATGATCCCCTTCCAGCCATTTTGTGGAACTGTTGCCAGGTGAGTGGTCCCTGAACACCCCATGAGCGCACGCTCCTCTTCTTCTGAATGGTGTCCTGCAGCACAGGCTGGAGGGACAACAACACCCGCAGGACATCCTGAGAGAACAGCTTGCTCATGTCTGCTGCTACAAGAGGAAAAACAAAGAGAAAGAAGCCTTAAGTTTGCTACATTCGATGTTAGGAATAAGTAAGAGAAAAACTATGTTGTGATAAGAAGAATTAGTAATACGAGAATACATACATTTGCATTTTGGCCACTGATGAAGACAGGTGCTTTTCACTAGTGTTTCATCTACTTTGCCTCCGGACATATTGTCCATGAACTGCCTGCCATGCTCTAGTGCCATGTAGCAGTCATTATAACAGTCTCTCTCTTCGATCCTCAGGAACGAGCTGGGGGCTGAACTCAGCTTGGGGTACTCCACTCCTGCCATTGGGGCAAATGGGTTGGTGCATTGGTCCTGCAGCAGCAGAATTAGCTCATCTGGAGGCTTCTCCTTCAAGCTACCAGCTTTGTGTGTGGTGGAAGCTCGCAGCTCTTCAAAACACCGCTCTGTGTCCCGGCTGGCGTCTGAGCCCCGTCCCACCACGTCCAGCTCATCCTCCAGAAAGAGCCCGGCTGACTGGCCAAAGCGTCGATTGGCGACGGCACTGAAGCCACAAGTGCAGGGGTACTGGGCCTCGCCGTTATCCTTGAGGTACACGCCTACATCTGCCCCTCGGATGTTCATGTTGCAGACGCACACGCAGCAGCTTTCGAAGTTGCAGTCCTTGAAGAGATTCATGACTGACTCAGAAAGTATGAGGGTGACGTAGAGGCTGTGAGCCTCTGGGATGGAGGGTACAGTGGCCGGCTCAACAGAACTGAGGGGTCGACAGGTGGAGGGTGTGGAGGCAGGAGAGTAAAGGTCAGAGTTGTCGTACTTGAGAGAGCCCTGGACGCTGGATGGGCCGCGGGGTGTCCGTGGAGTGCGTGGTGTGCGAGGCGTGGGCACTGAAAAGCGTGGCGTGGCAGGGGAAGGCAGGATCCCTGTGCCGCTGTTGCTGGGAGGAGCACTGCTGGACATGAAGGGTGTGTGGGTCTGAGGGGTGTAGGTCTGGCTATAGTCTGGCTCCACACTGGGGACGTTACTGTTACAGAGAGATAAGCATTGATTAAAACTAAATTCATGTTCTTTAGGAGGGAATTTTGAACTGTAACTGTATATTAAATGGCACAATGATGCTAAATGTATTTACCTGTCTTTGGTGAGGAGATTGACGTTCGACACTGGGGGTATCAGTTCCATTTTGCCCATGGTCCAGCTCGGTGTGTACACGCAATCGTCTGGCAGTTTGATAGGCAACAAACATTGGCTGGGTAGCGTCTTCAGTGGGGCATACATAGAACAGCCAATGATCGACTGACACGTCTCTGGCTTGTACACAAAGGAGAAGTCCTGAAAGCAGACACACTGGTCACTTAACAATAAAAGAAGAATTACAATGGTAAAAAACACAGATGTAGCAGAATTTTCCACTCCCTAACTACTTGGCAGTTGTGCCATGCGTTGTACCT
The DNA here is from genome assembly GCA_900302755.1 of Chromis chromis. NCBI lineage: Eukaryota > Metazoa > Chordata > Actinopteri > Pomacentridae > Chromis > Chromis chromis. The sequence goes on from OMNN01017986.1 coordinate 12,762, forward strand.
TTATTTCAGATGGCTTCGGGCTGCAGAAACCCTCCTCCACCTCCATCTTGAAGTGGTTGTTAAGCTGGCTGCCGTCCAACAAGGTGAGCCCCGCCCCTGCTTCCAGGCTATCCTTGCTCCCGGAGTTCATGGGAGAGTAACCCTGCTGTTCCAGGGAGGGCGGGGTGGGAAACATCTGGTGCAGGTCTGCTGAGCCTAGACAAATAAGACATTATTACATCTCTTGAAACAACATGTGTATAAAAGTTATGATTAGAGTAACTGATGCTTTGTCTCCTTACTTATGCAAGACAGGGCATCCAGTGCGGCTTGTTTAGTTTCTTTACAGCCAAACTTGTCCTCTGTACCAACTCCAGCTCTTTTGGATCCAGGCTGTGCGACAGGATAAACACAACAATATACTAAGTACATTGTGTGTTGTTTTTGGCTTTGAGGCCACATCAACATCAGCTCCTCAATACATTACAGGCATTAGAAGTGAAACTTGACTTGAAACTTACCGCAAGCTCATCTTCATCTGAATTGAAAATTTTATCCAGGTCACTGTAGGAGACAGCCAAGTCGTTCTCGTGGATGAGGCTGGTCGAGGCTGAAGGTTTACTGCCTGATGGACCCTGACCATCTGCACGGCAAAACACATTGGAGAGATGTCAAATATGATGCACAACTCCAAAGATTTTATTTAATAAAATGTGAAATGTAGGGGCTAAATGGACAAAAAAGCAGGCACTCTCACCATCTGCAGAAGATCCAGTTCCTTCGTCCACCTGGGTCAAAAAGATAATACGATAACAGGAATTATTATAATGACCTATAATCAACATGTTAAAGGCAACCTGTGGAGTGTTTTTAACCACTAGTAGCATTATGGAGCACTCATTTTTTGAATTGGCTACAGTTTTGTTTGTATTCACATGCACAATCATACACTGAATGTAACCAGGTTGGTTGTCTGTTTGACAGAAAGAAAGATACTGGAATACTGGCAAGGCTAAAAAATGTTTGGACTTTCAAAACTAGTGATACATGACAGATATTAAAGTTTATGATATATCTTTTTCAGTATCTCAATAGTTAGGAGAGTATACTTTTTTTTTCTAAAGAACTGTAGCTCAGGAAAACTGAATGGGCAATAGTCGAATTTAGTATCAGTAGATATGTAGTGAAGTTAACAAAACTATGAATCTGAGAAGCATGCAATTCTACCTTTAACTACTCTGTGATAAAAGCACATTTTGGTTGGTGTCAACAAAGTAATGAGGGTTATGCAACTCTCTTCATGTAAGCACACAAATACTGAAGATTCCCACTTGTATTTCACTAGGAAATACCAGCAGATTTTAGCAAGAATTGTGGTAAACTAGCATCTCAACCCTTGTCGGAAACCCACCTTATGTTTCTTGTTTCCCTCCTTCTCATTTCCAGGTTTGTCCTTCTTCTCAGTAAAGCTGAACTCCTCATCTCCTTCTACAAAGGCATAAGGGTCTGGCTCTTCGCTGTGATCTCCGTCTCCTGAGGTGGATGCAAGATGGCTGTTTCTTCGCTGGGCGTAAGCCCTAACCAGCTCTTGGGACACCTTCAGGGGCTGTGAGGAGCCTGACATCAACCTAAAAACAAGATCAATTGTTAAAAGATGCACAGGCATTCTTGTTAAATGGACCGCACCATTTGTTTTCATGCATTTGGGGATGAGAAATTAAATACTTACTCAGTGACAGAGACTACACTTTCTGTTCCTCCACCTCCACCAAATTCGTCTCTTATTTTATCCACAGGTAGTTGGGGTGCCACAAAGTTGGAGGCCTTCTTCCTGGGCAGGTTGAAATACTTCCAAGGATTGTGGGTGGAGTCTTCGCTGGGGCTGATGGCTGAACCGACAAAGACGGTGGGCTCCAAGGTTTCATTGTAGGCTGTGGGGAAGGGCAAAGGCATTGGCATGTTCTCCAGCTGAGGCTCCTCAGATGAGCCCTTCTGTGGCATCAGACAGGGCTCCACCGATGGCGGGTAGAATGGTTGGTGAATGGGAGTGGACGAGTTCTTCATGCCACCTGGAGTCATGTCACTTTCTACGTGGTCGCAGGGATGTGGGCTGAGAGGAGGGGGAGGCGGGGATCCGACGAGGTCTGCAGGAGGGCCGTGAGCATGCAGCGTGGGGGCTTTGGAGGGCACCGTGTCCACGTGGTGCAGGCTGGGATACGAACCCTCCTCCTGTGATCTTAGACAAAGCCTCTGAGCCTGTGGCTCCAGCAACTGCTCCTCGCTCACAGAGTTGCGGTGGTGAAAAGGTGTCTGTGGCCTCTTTTGCTGCTTCTCCCCCTTCTCCAGCTTCTCGCCCAGCTTGTGCTTGGGGGCTGGCTGGGCGGGCTGGCCTGACGAAGGCGGGTGTCCTGAGGTGCTGCTGGATCGCTGTTTCTGATTCTTATGCCTGTGAAAAAGCAAATGATGCTTACAACATACTTTCTTTTAAACCAAAAAAATTAAATAAATCCCTGGTCAATGCGTTCCACTCAACATACCTTGAGCAATTGCAGTGTGGCCTATGACTTGACTCCACAAAATCCCAGAGTCCAGTTTTGTCCGACTCCTCCTCACAGGTCCCGTTTGTCAATGTAGTAAACTTCCTCCTGGTAAAACAGCAGACATTTTATCCATGAGCATGGTCCATTTTTGACTAAAAATGCAAATTTTGAGGAAGAGATGGCAATAAACATACTTGTTCCCTGTTCGGTTGATGTTATACTCCTGCCACACAGACTCAACCATCTGGCTGGCCAGCCTGCGAGGGATTTTACCGCCATGAAGAGTGTTGTTAGAGCTGTAGCCATCGGATGCAGACGACAACTTCAGCCACCTCTGGGCAGGCTGATAATCTATAAGAGAAGATATTACAAAAATAAACACAAGTGCAATACGTTGCAGAATCTCACAGGCTGTTCAATATATTAGTGTTTACTTCTAGTCTATGTGAAGCCCCAGGTCTTACCAGTCTGAGCCTCCTCTGGTGATGTTGGAGGAGTTAGAGTAACAGAGGACATGGCAGGATCTCTGTGAGCAGCCTGGCCCTGCTGAGCACCACACAGGCTTCCTGAGGTGTTGGCTGAGCCCTGAGGGACCACAGCAGGGAGGTCCGACAGAGGGAGAAGCACCAGGCAGGAAGGGTAAACCATCCTTACTCCCGCTGGAATCAAACACATTTATTCATTTCAAAAACTGCATATAAAGTGCACAGAAATGAACAAACCCAACAATACGAATTTCTAAAGCCACGTTTTGATGGGACTGAGTCAATTATTCATCGTCATCCCAGCAATCAAACTTCTTTGGGAGTTTAATGTTTTATGTTATCTGTTATTGAATTTCATTAAGCATTGGTGTCTGATTCTTGCTATAGCAAAATATTTTGAGTTTTATTCTATAATTCTCAAAAATCAACCCAGGCCAAAGAGGTAAACAACTAGAAGTTCTTTATTTTTTCTAAAAACCTTTTGGCCTCTGTTGTAGCATGCATCGATCTCTCGTTCACATCTTTATGTTGTCTAATGACAACTTCAGTGGTTATATTCAGTCACCTGTCACCACATTATAAAAATATTTTGTAGCCTTACCGACAAGGACCTCCACAGCTGCCAGGGAGTCATCCTCCCAGTCTCCATCTTCCATCTTGTCTTCCTGGACCTCCTTGGGATTGGGGCTGATGGGATAAAACTGCCTCCACTCCTCTATGAGCTTCTGAGTAGGGTGGTCTGACATCTTAAAAGCCTGGCCGGTGAGGGTCCCATTCAAGCCGTACGGACTCAGGATGACTGTTGGTAGAGGAGTCACAGCACTCATGTAAGGTAACTCCACTCATACACCCAATTTAAAAAAATGTACAAAGACCTGGACATGTTCCATTGAACTCATCACTACTGTGCAAAACTTTTGTGATCTTACCTTGCAGGGGGCTGGAGCTCTGCTGTGCGAGGCTAAGATGTTCCTCGCTCAGTCGCTGAAGAGGCTGATGTTGAGCGATCTCCACACTCGTGCACACATTGCTGTCGCCGTGTACGAAGAAGGTGAAAGCGCAAGAAAGATGCTCGCTGCAAGGTAAGTAAAAGACAAAAAAAAATCATTGCAATGTTTCGAGGGATAAGTCTGCATGAAAGCACATCATGAAGTAAATTAAAAAATACACTTCAATCAAGCACCCTAAAGATAATGTAAACCCCTGAAGGGTGTTATTCAGATTATCGTTGCACTCTCCATCATTCACTGTTAAAGAATGACTCGAGAGAAGGCAGAACTGAAAATAGTGACGATAATGTTAAAAGTACAATTCCTTGCATATTTGTCTCCATATCATACTTTCAGGTGACCGCGATTGTTTCATCAGATAATGGGCAGAGACATGTCAGCCTGTTAATACCTCCAGCAAATGATGCAGGTAAAACACTCTCTGCTTCACCACACTTTCAATTTTTATCAGACTGTCTTGCAGCAGACGGACAAAAAAATGAGTCAAAAATATACATGGGAAATCATTACAGCCCTGAAATGTTAAAACAATATCCATCTTTATTTTCTAACGACGTCTGGAAGGCCAGGCGGCTAACTACACTAAAATAGTACTTGTTGACATGGTTGCTGTAAAACCACAGTGCACACTCAGCATTTTCCAAAGACTGCTGTGTTTACCAGCCAGAGAGGGCAGGCGACAGCAAGACTGCCAGACTCTTCTGTTCAGAGGTGCTGCTCTGCTGCTTCAACACACACTTGTAGACCTCTTTATATAAAAACAGAAGCTTCACACCAGTGAGCAATAAATCACCTCCTCTTCTACGCAACAGCCCTTTTTTTATATAGCTGCTAAAACTCTCTGAAATCATTGACAAAGTTGCCAGAGGGAACTGAGCCAAAGGGCTGTGCATCAAACACAAGTCATCCTGGATGAGGCACAGCCAAAAAGCTGAGGCTCAAATTAGCTTGTCAGGGAACTCTAGGGTTCCCCAGGCCCCTCATTCAAGAGCAGATGCTAAATCTATGTCACCACCCGTATGTACAAGAGGTAAGGAAATGCAGCAGTGCAGAACCCCATTCTGAACCAGACAGATATTTATACGCTGCTGCTGGTTCACCTCAAGCTTGTATTTCTAGAACAACAACAACAATACAGACAAGTTTTGCCTTGCACACAGAAAAAGTGGAGGTGTGGACATTATACATGACCCTGGAGCTATATCTCCATTAGCTTCCACTTTAATATAGAAATTATGCAGCATTATGGTAAAGGACTATGATTTCACACATCCTGCGTCATACGAATGTAATTAGAAAACTGTAATAATCCTGTCATACTCCATACCATCATTACATCTGGTATAATTCCAGGAATCTAACTGAAATAAAGAATCTTAGTGACTCAAAGCAACATCAATAAAGTTGTAAATGCTACATCAATATGACCACAGTGTGCCTGCCAGGTATAAAACCTTTACAGGAGTTAAATCAGAGCAGCAGATACAGTATTACAGTCAACACTCTAGTGTCATGGTTACAAAGCTCAAAGAAAGCCTTGTGTGTATTTGTTCAAGCCATTCTCCTTATAAGAAAACGATGTATCATCCCTAGAAACAGATAGACTCTTATAACAACACAGTGGAAACAATACAGCTGCATGCACCATCACTCTAGTTGAATCCCAAATGGGAATTTTAATGATTAAAGGACGTGAAAGGCCAGAATCTGTTATGCTAACTTTAAAGCACAACCTCCACCGCAATAAAGACATCTGCCAAATGAGGCTTTCCCCAGTTTGTACATAAAAACACCTTGTCATCTGTCTGTAACATGTCTAGAGCAAGCGCTCATCTAAAGTTCTTATATAAAATGTTGCACACACGCTTCCAGCACTGCTCCCAACAAATATGTCACGTCTCACAGTACATCCAGCTCTGTGTAAAGAAAACTGTAATAGCCAACCCCCACAATCTTGACCAATTCTCCAACAGCAAATACTGACTAATGTTCAGCCCTTCAGCACAAGCACAATTCATGGCACCTTTTTCTGCTGCCATGTTTATCTTCAGCAATTGTGCTAGTTCTTTTGTGCTATAAAGAAATTGCCTTGAAGTGTGTGTGTAAGCGCTACTTTTAAAATATAGGTGAAAAGGACCTTCACTATAGTTATTATATAGATAGATAGATAGATAGATAGATAGATAGATAGATCGATAGATAGAATTGTGACTAATTAAGCTGAGCTGTATTCTTTTCTGATTTCTGAATGGATTTTTTTTTTAACTTCTAAGCCTCTTCTTACTGGAATGATTCTATTATGAAACACGTGCAAGTGTTAGGATTCACAGCAGCTTCACACTGACCAAAGTGGAATCAGTCAGATTTAACTTCAGTCAGCAATTGAGAAAAGTATCTGTTATTAAGACCAACAGAGGGGCTACGTATAGCACGACCGTGTTGTTGTACCGCGGAGGTACACGTAAATCATGGTGATTTGAACTGAACACACCCCAGCTATGAGTTGTGAGCAGATCATTAGCAAAGTGCCAGCTTTAAGTTAAGAATTTATGGCATGTCATATAACGTTCTGCTGTCTGCTATTTGGAAGCAGGGCGTACCTTTTATTAATGCTCTTCTCTTCCTTTTGGTATGGCTTAACAAACCACTTGCCAATGCGAACAAAGCCACGGTTCATGAGGCAGCGCTCCAACAGGTTGTGAATGGCTTTGAACAGGAGCGTTCGACACTCATAGGACAGGCCACTTTCCCACTCACCGTCCTCCTCACCTGAAACAAAGCAGATGCATTAAACCAGATTGTTTTAACAAGCAAACCTCTCTTCTTCCTGGTAAAGCCAACTGCCTCATGTTAAATGTAAACTGTGGTGAGCTAGATTTGTTTGACATATATGCAGAGACTTAGTTTGGTTTGCACACATCACACCACAGTAAATACCTGAAGTGACCCATTTGAACATATGAAAAACATTTGATATCTACATTCATCTTTTCAGTTAAATGACATGATTCAACCCTGTCACTAATGTATGTGACAGCAAGTTAAGCATTTTGTTTATACAAAGAGAATATTGTCGTGAAAAGTTTGATCCTGTATCTTCACTCATTACATGCTTCTCTGGTCATTAATATTTTTTCCAAGAGCCATATTTGCTTTTAATTGCAAATTAATCCTTCTAACTGTCTTAGCAGCTTAGCTGAAATTTTAAAAAAGGTTACTGACTCTGTCTCTACAACGACAAATCTGTGTTGTATGCAAGTAACACTTGACCTTCCTTGAGACAATACCTGGTCAGTGTGTCAGCCCCTAAGGGGATTTTTTTCACAGAGATGAACATCAACAAAGCAAGAGTGAACTTTTGGCCAAAAATTGAAACTGTGTCAGGTGACTGTGATGTACAAGGTCTTGTTCTAATGCTACCATACAAGTCTGTGCCTCTGTGGCTAAGTGCCAATAGATTCCACAAGGCTTTAAATACTTTAAAAGACCTGTTAGCCACAGATCAGTTAGGCTTTCATAACTTATTATCATCGGACTTTGTATCATTAAAAATGCATTACAATTCTTTGCCACAGTTTAGAATGATTGGCCTCATTGTTGAAAACTAAACATGTTCAAACATGTTGAACACTGTTTCTGAATATGGAACTATTTTACCTGCAATTCTCTGTCAGCACAGCCACTCTAGAAAGTATCTGTTACTAACATCAACCATTACACTCTTGAATTTTATTTTGTGCCACTGCCCCAGAACTGAACTAACTGCTAAGATTGTATGGGAAAACACATATGATTTATGGTAGATGTCCCAGTATTACTGCTTACATCTGTGAATGAAATATACATTTGGTGTAATAAATTCAGATATGCTGAGAATTGCAAATCTTGTAGAAAACATGGAGATGTGAGATGCACTTACTTGAGAGCTCATTGTGGATAAGCTCAGCGAAACTGGGGTCATCCCCCCACCAGAAAAGCCAGAGCTCTCTGCGACCAGGGGTGTGGTGCCTTCTCCACACACTCAGCACATCTGCCGCCAGGCATCGGCTGAAACTACACAAGATAGGGTCCTCCTCGGTCACAGGAAAAAGGATTGGCGAAGAGGTGGGTCCTTGCCACACAAAACGCCGCCATTTTATTCCAGTCAAATCAGCCTAAAAGAGAAGAAGAAAAAACAATGTGAGAATGAGCACACAGCATAGCGGCACAGCACCTGACCAATTGTCAGTTGTTGACTGCATAGCTGTGCATGTGTGTGTTTCTTCCCCTACACACACACACACACACACACACACAC
>OMNN01018020.1:1168-14314 GCA_900302755.1 Chromis chromis
AGGGGAAAATGTCCTATGAACTTAGTTATGGAACGATATTTCTACTGCCAGCATTTTATGTTAAGATACATGTAAAAACATGTTTCGATTGTCTGAAATGTGGCACTATCAGAGCCATGATGGTGGGATACTGTAGGAAAATGTATCTGGTTAGTGCCTAATTGGAATTAAATGCCATTACTTTATTCACTGAAGTGTTCACATACAGTAGCCTACATGTAGTGGTGGCAAACAAGGCAAATGGATGTTATCCCACCATCAAACAAGGCCCACAAGAGGTCAGGAGTCTATGCAGGTCACCTGTGCACAAAAAGGCAGTAGTGATCAATCGTCTATTAAACAGCTTTTGAACCATTTCAATAAAAAGCCAGGCCAACATTTTGTTTTACTTTTTAATATTAAGTGAGATGTAATCAACCATGTGTTGGGGACAATGCAGAGCTAATTAAGATATTACATTACAGAAGTTTGCTTTGTCTTCATAACATTAACTTGCTATGTACAAGCATGATATTAACAGATAGGTATTCAAACAAGAGCAATAGGTTTGGAGATGAACACACAGCTGTAACTATGATCAAAAGCTGTATTTATGCCAACACACACACGTTTCATTTGATGTGCTTCACTTCAATAGATGCTTCAAGAGCAATTCAACTGAGAGGGAATGTGAATTTGAATGCTAAGTGTGTCTGTTGACTTCTATACGTTAAACTCTTAAAACATGCAGACAAAGAGATGCAAAGGCTGCATCTCTATCACACAGAAAACATCAGCTCTCATAATGAAAGGTGCTAAAATGTGGCCCAGAACTGAAATTAGCTGCTGACATTGCCCTAAAGTATACTAATGGCTTTATTGTTCCACAGTGGAATCCATCCACATCGATAAGACTGACTCAAGTTGTTATACAGACACTCATGGTTTGCAGATGATGAATTCTACTACATCCTTTTGTGGTCCCCTAACTTTGCTTCTAGTGTCACAGTGAGCATGGTATTGTTAAAGCTCATGGCAATACAATCTTTAGACCAAATATAAAACTAATGGAACCAATATTGTTTGTAATTTTCCCGTGCCAAATGTCAAATCTGAGTATGCCAACTGGTTAAAATAAAAAGGTGAACCTATAAAATATCACCTGGAAAACAGCATGTTAGCATTAGACTGTACATAAAGATGGATGCAGCAACTCACATGTGGCTTTGTGGACCAATAGAAGATAAAAATTTGGAATTTTGCTGTTGGCATCTTGGTTTGTTGAACCTGGGAAGAACAAGTGAGGGATGGATCTGACTAAGAACTACACACAGTGATAAGGTGGATACCCGTCAATCACAAGGTAGCCACACCTTAAAACATGTCAACTGTCTTTTTCACTCAAAATAAAACTATAATTTACAAAATGAACATCATGCTGTATTTTAAACGTCTTGACACTAGCAATCGAGTCCATAAACTTATTGGAGAAGTCGGGTAATTTTCTCATGTTCATACAATGAGAAAATGGCTGACCTTTTTGCTGACTGTTGGAAAGAATGCAGGTTTAAGGCACTTCTGTGTTTGCTTCAGTTATGGCCACCTTTCATATACAGTCTATGGTACTGATATTAGCATTTTCCAAACTAAAGAGCTGCGGACATGACCGTAGTCGGGCTCCACTGCATCTCCCATCTGTCAGTCAAACGGTAGCTCGTCTAAGTACATGCTGGTCTTTTTATCTCTTCAGCCATGTTTGTTCTGGATAAACCACATGTTTGCGCAACAACACATTTTCCCAGGAAAATCCTCCCTGACAGCAGGTGATTACAGCACCAACTGTAAAAGCTTTCATGAACTGGACACGCATTTAATCATTTTGCGAGTGGGAACAATAAAAACAGACATTTTCATGAAAAATGTCATGAATTATTACTTGAAACATTGGGAATTTCAGACAGAACCCCCCTGTTTCTGTGTGATTAAACAGCAGAGTATTAAATTGTACGGCAGCACAGACAGGCCTGGTGCTGCCACTCTGGCCCCGGTGGTGTCAGTGTCTTGGCCCCTTTGTCTAGTCTGCAGGGTAATTGCTTTTTTGCACTGAGGTTATTCATGTTGTGTGATTGGATCATCTGACCTAGAGCAAGGGAAGCCACATTTGTGGCAAGGTTGGGTTGTTTTAGTGCTTTGCCTCAGAGCTGATTGTTTCAGCGAGGCTCTGTACCCGCCAGCCAAAAGAGTTGATGATACTGGCATATTCTGTATTCTGTCTACCCCACTGTGAAGAAAACGGACTGCTTTTTATTAAAACTCATTTCCCATCAGAGCCACCTTTCCCCAGTCTATTTATTTCTACCTATGAAGCCTATTAATTTTTTTTTCTTTGACCCTTTTGGCTTTTAAAAACACAGCTGAGTCCTCTCTGTCTGTTCTAATGGGATTTTTCAAATGATTTATTCGCCTCTGATTCTCCTCAGCTCAGGTTTTAATTGGTTTCTGGAAAAAAAAAATGGCAAGAATATCTTGCATTCTGTCATCACGGACTATGTGACATTGAGATGAACAGTTAGCATTAGTTTTCCTGAATTCTAATGAAGAGGCTGTTTTCTAAATATTCCACTTCTACGTCGCCTTACAATCCAAATCCACTGAACCACACTGTCATCACTCCTGTCGGATGCGACGCCTCGTTGTATCCAAGGTATTTTAAATGAAAAAGGAAAATAATTCCAGAAAAGAACACTGATCATTTATTTCTCTATCCGCTGAACAAATGGCTCATCGCTGCTGGTTGCGTTTATCACCCAGGCATTACAGGCAACTTATTGCAGCCTGCTGCAGCTCAGAAAGTGTGTGTGCTCTCTGAATACTGACACTAATGTCTGACTGACATCTCACTTCATCCCAGCTTATATTTATGTGACATTTTGCACTGGGTCTTTTACAGATCCTGCATATAGCCTCTTTTGATTTTCTCTTCACCCCGGGGTCACAAATTATCAGATTGTCTTGCTGACATTTGGCGTGGTCGGAGTAGCTGATACCTGACCTTTCTTCCAACTGGTCCCTTCTGGCTTTCAACTGTTGCCCAGCCCCGGTACTCTTGCAGCAGTATGAATTGAACTCTTAAATATTCCACACCTAGTTGACAGTGCCAAGATTTTATTAGACTTATAAAACATGCAGGGATGTGAAACTGATTGTCTCATTTGAGTAGAAAAGTAAATGGTGTATAGAGAGTCCACCTGGACACGGGGAGGTGTCAATGTCAGTGAATTATTGATTTGGAAAGCTTTTTGATGGTGTGCTTTGGGGACCTACAGCCAGTCATGTTTGCCAGTTAAAGGAATTCATGATCTAGATGTTGACTCGGAGCCAGACTCCATTTGTTATCGGAAGCAATTTCCCAGCAGACACCTGGACGTTAATGTTTACACACTGGTGCCTTTGCCAGCATAGAAAATACACGATTAAAGGAAATTTCCCTTAATTTTCACCTTTAGTCTCCAATTTTGACCATTGCAACTATAGTTATATCAACTAGCCACCTACATTATAGTGATTTTGGCACTACAGCAAACACTATATCAGGGGTGTCCAAACTCTTTTCCGTAAGGGCCACATACAGAACAATATACAAAGGACTGGGCCACTTACTAGAGGTGAGGTACACTGCCTCACATCTGATGCATAAATGTTAGTAAAATCAATCAAATGCAGGTAAATTACATTTGAGCAAGCTAGCTATCATTTGCTTAACCTTCTCTTCCCGCTCGACGCCAGTGTAGGACGTTGTACATTGTACTCTTTCATCACTGCAACAGTTTCGTTGCAAATCAATAAGGCACACTTCCCATTGGTTTCAATTTTCTTCACTCACTTGCGTCTATTTGGTTCCACCATTTCTGGTGACCTTCAGCAATGTTTTTATTTGATTGCTTGCTTTGTAGAGATGCTACCTTGTTCAAGACAGATGCTCCATATAGTGTTATAACTAAGACCTACAATACAGGTAAGCACAAATATTATGTGCGGGCCATAATCCCCTATATTTTTAGTCTTTGATACGGGCCAATTAAAAATGGATGGTGGGCCGCTTTTGGCCCTCAGGCCGTAGTTTGGACACCCCTGCACTATATATTGATGGCCTGAAGCTCTCTAGAGAAACTTTCATTTTACAGAAATCAATCTAGTGAGGAATTGGGGGGGGGACTTTCATGAGTGTAGTGTTGTTTCACAGAGACATGGCTACAGGGAGACGCTCTGGATCCCATCACTTTACAGCTTTCGGACAGTTTGGGCAGACAGGGATGAATCCAAAGAGCAGTAAGGAAGAAGCGGTGGGTATGGCACTGGTGTCACCCTGGCCAGATTAACGCAAAGGGATGCTTTACCACATAACATGCCATCTTGGATGTGTGACTTCATCCTCTGTGTTATCATGAGACTACAATCCATGTGTTTTATTCATGATCTCCGTGGACCAATCACATGAGACCGAACAAGACTCTTTGCTGTGATTCTACTTTTCACATTGTTATTCACGATTTGCACTTTGTGGATATTTAATCTTTTCCTATTATGTTTTAGGTTCTGTTTTTACTTTTTCCTTTGCAGGTATAACAGGGCCAATTCCCTGCAGGTATCAATAAAGTTTTTTTTGTTTTTTTATTTTTTTATTTTAAGGCTTGTCTGCATGATCAAATGTAATTAAACACAAAAAGAATCCTTGTTGGTTAGCTACTATCGCTAGATGTTGAGTATCAACGATAGACAGATGTAGCCACCATGATGTCACCCACTGGTTTATGGATGACCATTTTGAAGCCACACCCTATATTAGCCCCTGCTATATAAGCTGTTTTACTGTAAACGAGACTATAATTTCGAAAATTAAAATTCAGAGCCATATATGGAAATTACTGAGACTGGAGGACAGTGGATTATTGCAGGTGTTCAGATTAAGCCTTCAAATAGGCTACTTGTCTGAGTGTGCCTCTACCTCCACCACCACCACCACCCACCACCCACCCCCATGTAATGATCTCAAATATAGCCTACTGGGCAGAATGGATGAATAAAATAAATATGAATGAAAAAATGAAGACATTATCATAATGTTACAATGTAGGCTCTCTAAAGCATTTCATTAATGCTTAACATATAGTGTAGCTAGTCAATTATTACATGGTCAGGTCCGCTATATAATACATGTGGCTGTGCTACTGGGTCTGGGCTGGCTGTTGACTCTCCTGGGTGATAATGGTACAGTCCAACCACCAGAAGCAAAGAAATGCAAATTTATAATATTAAGTTATTTTGTATTTTTATTTTTTTGTTTTGTTCAAAATTAAGATCACAAATGAGTACAATTTAAAATGAAACCCTGACCCAGACCCTGTCAGCTTTCCATACAGTCAACAAAAGCAACACCCACAAGTAATGTTTAGCATGTAGACTGTGGTTTGGGATTACCACATTAAATGGTTAGCTTGATTAGCCGTTATGTTAACCTGTGAGTATGCATTTAGCAATCGCTAACAGGGCCTTATTTTCAGTTTGTTTTCATTCGAACTTGAAGGCAGTTTTAAAAAATCATGTAATTTATGTGTGAGTTTATTTAAAGAGCATTATGAAGCTTATTGTACTCCAGCATCTGTTGGGCAAGATTGTTGTGACCCATTATAAGGATGACTATGAGAATAAGACCTGGGTTTGAAAAAATACTGGAACTTTCCTTTTTGACTATCTGCAGTCATTTACAGTATCTGTGAAATGAAGAAATTCCCTCTGAAGCTGTTTTCATCAGAATGTTTGCCCTGCTGCAATAATATATTGGATTTTTTTTTTGTGTGTGTGCTTGTTAAGGTTGATGTTGAGCTGACATGCCATTTAAACCGAAGGGGTGGGACTTGGCTGCCTCCCACACATCGCCGTCCATCAAACATATGCTGGGTTGAAGCAGTCTGATTTTTCACATGTTGACTGTTCCCAAGGTGATTTTCAACAGCAGAATGTGTCTGTAATGGTTAGACTCAACACTAGCATGGAGATTACCACCGCCCACCGCTGACTGGACAGAATGAAACAGCGGAGAGGGGTGATTACTCATTGGTCCCCGAGCAACACCACCACAAGCACACACACACACATTCACCCACACACTCTCGCTGACCTTGGCCAAAGGTTTTGTCAATCAGGCAGGGATCTCTTCCTACACTTGGGTGCACATTGACTGTCAGATGGCAGGACACCTCTCTGGAGCAGCTGCTGCGCTTCCTCCAGGACAGATATGACTGCTGGCTTGTAATAAAAGGGCCACACAGATGTTGCTTTACCCTCACCTCAACCTTAACTACCACTGTGTCCACTTTCTGGCTGAGCAGCTGGGTCAAAAATTGCAATTTCTTTAAAAAAAAAAAGCTTTGCTAAAATGCTTTCATCTGTGTTTTTCTTTCTTATTTTTTGGAACCCAACAAAAAAAAAAAACAGGTTTTGTGCCTATCTTCAAATACTACAATGCAATATTGTTGAGAATAAATTATATATAGTTGTCAATGTGGACTTAACCAGGCATTTGTTTTAAGCAGGCTCATAGCGGAGAGACTAATATTCTTAATTTCTGCTGTTTATGTGATCATATTTTAGCTGCTGGTGGCTCCTAATTAAAGTGTTACAGTCCTTTCATGTTGGCTTGTAATCTTAATCAGTCTGTGATAATGTAGACATGAAATCATCAGTACAATGTTGCTATGCAAAACTACTTTATCTAGCTATTTCCAGTTAGTTACTATTTTTTTTATTGCTAATTAGTTAGCACCAGTCACACCCCATGCAGTTATTTTCCATTTTTATCAAGGGTTTCATTGACAGTAGCTTTACAGTAATAACAAGAAGAAGAAGAAAACCCATTACATACCAACAAATAACAAGATGTGTTGCTGAATTCACAGCATCATCACAGCTTTTTACTTGCAGTTTATTTGTTGTGAAGCTCAGCCCTGGCTATTATCTGAGATTATCAATATTGTAATACCAGCATTTATTTAAACAAAAAAGACCATATATCCAGTTCTTGAAATGTTTGTATGCTGAATAGTTAGTTTGAAATAAAAGATAGTGGGTAGATACAAGGATAGCGTCCAAGAGAAAAGAAAAAGCCAACATTGTAGATGATCTTTTGTTAAGTGCAATACAAAGCCGGACAGACAGAGACCACGAAATACCCAACAACAATGAGTACTTAGTAACAAGTGCAGAGGCAGCATAAAAGCACAAGAAGCTCACAGATGACTACCACAGGTTTGAGAGTGCACAGGGTTCAGTCTTATCTCTATTTATCTATCGGATGACTGCTGCTAAGATCAAGTAGATATATATTTTTTTCAAGCTCAGTTCTCAGTGATGTTTTGGATCTGGGGCTGAGAAGCCAAAATAATTTCATGAACTGTTTGGAGACACATTCTATATAGTTTACTTGGATATTCAGACATTATCCTTATTATGAAAGATAATGTAACATGTAATGACAAAGTTACAAAATTGGTGAATTCCTTCCAGGCACAGGGCTTGTGCTTGGTGGAAGACATTTCTGATTAGAAGATGGATGGATGAAAGATCCAGAGTACGTTGGCTAAGCTGTGTGTGTGTGTTGTGCAGATTTTAAGAGGCCCTGGCTGAGCGTAACAATGAAAAGTAGCTTAGTGACTTGGCTTGACATGGCATCTCAGCACCCCGGAGTATGAAACTGCAAGGATGCAAACAGCTGATCATGGATATGCATGATGTAGTCAAAGCTTTCTGAACCAAACTGTTTGAGGAACAACGAAATGCAGTCGAGAAATTATGTTCAGTTTCCAAACTGTCAATCAGTAGCAAACGTGCTCA
This sequence comes from Chromis chromis, assembly GCA_900302755.1. Classification (NCBI taxonomy): domain Eukaryota; kingdom Metazoa; phylum Chordata; class Actinopteri; family Pomacentridae; genus Chromis; species Chromis chromis. The sequence goes on from OMNN01018020.1 coordinate 9,038, forward strand.
CCCCTGCTTTCCACAGTGAACGATGTGCGGAAAAGCTGAAGACACTCGGAGCGGATTTCAACACAAGGTTTGACAACTTTGAGACTCGATGTGTGATGTGGACTGTTCCAGAGAGCTTAAACTTAGAAATGATAGACTTACAGCCCAATGCTGGGACATGCAACTATGATCAAAGGTCTTTTACTTGGCAAAGAGGATAGGTGAGACTTCTGGAAATATGGGCAAGAACAACATTTTAAAACTCATCTTCATGTATCAGTCATATTTTTAAGAAAAATTCCCCATGAAAATGATCCCTTTATATCTTAAAATAACTTAGATGTAACTCTGCATCATTACTTCCACTCCAGTGTGCAGATCTATGAAGCCCCCTCCTCCTTCTCCACCCACCACTCTGCTACTTACTGCAGCTTGAGCACACCAGCTCACCTACACCTCTGCTCAAACACTGTAAAACTACACAATGTAATTCAGTTCCCTCTGGCACACTGACAGGATAGTTCCTTTTTTATTTGTTACATATGAAACCCGGAAATCTGAATCCATATAGCTCAAAAACGTTCTTCACGTCTTCTTACTACTGTAGACGTTTTTTTGGTTCTTTGTTCAGATAGTGTAAGAGTAGATGTTGCTCTTTACCTTTTTGCTTGACAGTTTCAGCGATGTCTCTCGCCTTTATTAGAAGCGTCTCTTATTGGCCAAGTTTGTACACACAAACAAGGAATTGGACTTTGGTGTATCTTTGCTCTCTATGTACAAAAAAAAAAGTACTAAAAATAAGGTAAAAGAATAATAATATAAATATAAACATGTACTACTGTGACACCTGAATTTCCCCTCTGGGGATCAATAAAGGATTATCTTATCTTATCTTATCTTAAACATAAACATTCATAAATCGCAGTATTTACAGTGTGTGTGCAAAGTGGCAGGGTTATTGAGGTAGAGTGGTACAAGTAGTGCAAATATGCATCAGTGTGGGTTATTGCCCAGTGGTTCCTGAGTCTCTGTGACAAGTGAGAGTTCATCAGGGTAACGGCCTGGGGGAAGAAACTGTCTTTATCTGGTGGTTTTGGTGTACAGTGCTCTGTAACACCTACCGGACAGGAGGAGTTTTAAAAGTTTTTGTGCAGGGTGTGAGGGGTCTGCAGAGATGTCACCGGCCTGCTTTCTGACCCTGGACAGGTACATGTACTGGATGGAGGGCAGGTTGGCGTTGCAGGGAGTCCTGTTGTGTGGGTGGAAGGTGTGAAGGACTGCTTCTCAAATCTGCTGTTCAGGTCATCAGCAAGTCTAAAGGTTTTCTACAGGGTGCGGAAGGTGTGAAGGACTGCTTCTCAAACCTGCTGTTCAGGTCATCAGCAAGTCTAAAGGTTTTCTACAGGGTGGGGGGACGGTCTCCTGTAGCTGGTGATGTGCTGCAGGCCATTCCAAACTGACACAGGGTCATTGGCTGAGAGGCTGTTTTGCAGCTTCTCACTGTAGCTCGTCTTAGCTACCCTGATCTCCTTTGTCAGCCTATTTTTGGCCTGCTTGAACAGGTCCAGTTCCCCACTTCTATAGACCTCCTCCTTGGTCTGACGCAGCTTCCTGAGGTTAGGTGTGAACCAAGGTTTATTGTTGTTGTATGTGCAGATGGTCTTGGTCTGCACACACATGTCTTCACAAAAGCTGATGTAGGATGTCACAGTGTCTGTCAGTTCGTTGAGGTCAGTTGCTGCAGCTTCAAAGACACTCCAATCAGAGCAGTCAAAGCAGACCTGTAACTTCAGCTTTGACTCCTCAGTCCTCTTCCTCACGGTCCTTACTACAGGCTTAGATGTTTTGAATTTCTGCTTGTAGATCAGGATGAGATGAAGCAGACAGTGGTCTGGTGGGACACTTTAAGAATAGTATACAATACTAACAACCCCCCAATCCCAACATCATGTGTAAATGAAGTAAAAACATAGATAAATAAATAAATAGAATAAAATAAAAGATCTATTATTAAAATAGATATAGATTGGTGAAAGGTAAAATAGTGAATAAATAGAGAAATCAATAAATAAAATGAGTTCCAAGAAGAGTAATGAATCAATAAAATGCATCAATCAAAAACCTGACTAAAAAGGTAGGTCTTGAGTTTGCCTTTAAAACCCCAAAACATTTTTCTTATTAATGGGTGATCTATAAACCAATAAACCATATACTACAGGTTTCAACTTCTTTAAAGCCCCAGAAAGAAATTGGTACTGATATGTTGAAATATTTAGTGCAGTTATTTTTGCAGTGTGTGTAAATCCACTAACTTTAGGCCTGGAAAGTTAGTATTTTATTCATCAAACATGGTATCTCCAAATCAAACTTGTGCACTGAGACCTCCTCATGTGCTCATTCATCACCTCTGGAAAGTTGAAAGCCAAATTGGCAGACCCATGTTGCCTGAGTTTGCTCTTTTAGAATAAGTACATGAATTACCTTAATTTCCCAGCAGGCAAATTTCAATTACATCAGACAATAATTAACGCCAGAGAGGTTATCCCTGCACATCTGATACCACTGGAGGCGGTCACACCGTCGTTGGCCTCTGGCTGAATAGACTAACTGTTTTCCTTTGCGGAGTTTCATAAGTGCTGCAGCCCGGACGCGCCAACGTGCTTTACATGGAAGAGACGGCGGAGGTTTCCACTTGTTGCTCCTGATCCAAAACGCGCCAAACAGTCAAACAGTCTCAGTCCTGCGCCCGAATAGAGAGATCATCCAAACATGACACGGACTTTGTGGCTGTTTGCGAGCTGTTTGTTGGCTCTCCTCTCCGCCGTGGAAGCGGAGCGCAGCAGGGAGAGAGTGTACTACGTGGGGATCATTGAGGACTTCTGGGATTACGCACCGAGTGGAAAAAACCTCCTGAACGGGAAAGACGTCGAAAACGATGAGTGAGTCCTTATAAGTGAGGGCACTTCTTGCCATCACCTGTTTATCTGATCAGTCACGACATATAGAATCCATACTGATCGATCGAAAGTGTAAAAACTATGGGAAACAGACGATTCCCTATCAGAAAAGGAGTAGGAAGAGTGTAGGGAATAGAAAAAAAGTTTTAGGTCAAAAGTTGTCATCTTGTTTGGGTGTGACAGTGTCTAGACCTCAGAAAAAGGTTGTTGTGTGTTTTGCTGGCAGTCTAGCAGTTGCACAGGGAAGATAACAGTGACTAGTAGTGAATGACTATGACTATGTGTTTCTCTCAACAAAATAACCCAGGAAACACAGACTGTGTATAAATGACAGAATGATCTATTTGCATCACACTAGCAATTCTGGGATGTTACATAAATGAGAAGTTGCTGTGCTGCTCCAAAAATGTGTGTTCAAGTCTGGAATTTCTACGGACTGTGGGAGACCCTTGTATTTTCAGTTTTGGTTGTGTACTGAGAACTGCAAAATAATACTGTTAACCTGACTGCTGATACCACATATAGTGCAGCGTCACTCCTTACAAATATACTTTGTAAGGAAAAGAAGCTAAGGCCTGACAAAATTGCACAGAAGTTATGATACACAGAATATGCTGCTAACTTAGCTTTTTATTGGAGAAAATCTCAAATAAAAAATAAAATCCCTTCATTATGAGGGTAAATGATAGATATTGTTATTGTTATTATGATTATTATTTCAGATGCTGAGCCTGATTGTTCCACCGTTTATCTCCTTCTTGTAGAGAGTGAAATTCCTCTGAAACAGAAATGTCGCAATCATGCACAATGACAGCATTTCTTGACTTACTTAGTCAGCCGGGGAGTTTCCCAATACTGTTTTTTACTGCTTCATTTAAAAAAAAGTGATATTGTGCAAAATCCGCATGTGACCAGTGGAGGAAGCACAGTAGCCCTTAACTGCTTTTACCAGGTGCTTAGTTAATTCACTGTCATCCAACTGTCAGCAAGGTTATCAGTGCAATGCATTTGTGAATCTAGTAAAGGTGCCTTTTGTCCTCCCTGTTGCTTTAGTTATTAAATGGATATACAGTTGTCAAAATGCATTTGCCTCAGTTCCAGTAACGGGTTATTAGCCTTCAGAAACATGTTATCATAATAATGATATGTCTAATTGTTAAAAAGCTGCAATCATTTACAATTTGTTCTGCAGCATTACATGTGCAGTTATGGGATTTATGACCCAGTCCACATACACTTGAAAATGAAATTTCCCTTCTAGACAGTAATCAAAGTAATATATTCTGAGCCTTTTGTGAAATCTTACAATATGAGCTACAATGTCACTACTCCTTTTTGCCAGATTTGCTTGACCACACGTCATTGCAATCCTGTGTTGTAAAAGTTGACAATAATCTGACCTCGACCTTAAGAAATGCCAAAACAGGATTAAAGGCTGCCTCTTTCTCATCTCTGTGTAACCAGTGTGCTGTCTGTATCTCTCACTCTCCTTGTCTCATGTCCAACACAATCTCAGGAATGCATATATATTCCTGGAAAGAAGGCCCAACCGTATTGGCAGGGTTTACAAGAAGGCGATGTTCCGACAGTATACAGATGCTACCTACAGCCGCCAGGCTCCTCGACCTGATTGGTTGGGCTTCCTGGGACCCATACTGCGAGCGGAGGTCGGTGACGTTATCGTGGTCCATCTGAAGAACTTTGCGACCAGGAACTACTCGATGCATCCCCATGGGGTTTTCTATGAGAAGAATGCAGAGGGTAAAGTGTCCCATAATGACCATACTGTATATGGACAGATAAAAACCTATGTTGTATTTACACACAAAGAGACATATGCACTAAAATTATATTAGTTTATTAATATGTATTCTAATTTCCCAGATGCACATATGTAGAAATAATTTAGAAATATATATTTCATTATTACACCGATCAGGCATAACATTATGACCACCTGCCTAATATTGTGTTGGTCCCCCTTATGTGGTCAAAAGTGCTCTGAACCATTGGGCATGGACAAGAGGACCTCTCAGGGTGTCTACGGGGTCTGGCTCCAGGACGTGGAGTGGATCCTTTGGGTACTCTGGGTTGTGCAGTGGGGCCTCTGTCAATCAAACTTGTTCCACTGCATCCTGTTGATGCTTGATCAGAATGGGGTCTAGGAAGTTTGGAGGTCAAATCAACATCTTGGGCGATTGTCATGTTCCTCAAGATGTTCCTGATTGTTTGATGTTTTTGCCATGTGGTGGGGTGCATTTTCCTGCAGGGGTAGGCCAGTGACATTTGGGATTTCCATTTGCATGAGGGAGTGTGCTTGTTCTGGGACAATGTTTATTTG